>JAJOOS010016133.1:0-25520 GCA_029582725.1 Solanum chiquidenum
TATATATATATATATATATATATATATATATATATATATATATATATATATATATAACATAGTGTTGGTAAAGCTAAATATTTGACATACACTCAAGCCTCTATTTAACCATCATTCGTTAAAACAACAAAGTACCCCTTTTTTTTTTATAAAATTACCTCTCTATGATAGTCTTACTCAAATATTAATTGAATAATAATATTTTGTAAAAAATAGATTACGTATAAAGATAAAATATTGAATTATTTATGGTAATACTTATTAGTGTCATGCACATACTAAATTTCAAGTATACATTTTTAAGAGAATAATTATACTTAAATGGTGTCCATCATTTATGTTCATAACCTCAAGAAGAAAGGCTATTGATATTTTTTTTAAAATAAATTTTTTGGTTAGATTTGTTTACAAAATTAAGTGAAGTAAAAATAATACTACTAAAGAAATGTCACTTTCTCACCATATTTAAATTCTGAATGTATTTTGAAATGTTTCAATGAAATCTAGTGAATATGATCTCAAAATACAAGTAACTCTATGACAATATGTATTAATTATTTATAAACATTTGTCTTATGTTCTTTCAATTATATTTATTTACTACATATGTGATACACACGTGCAACGCACGTGACGTGAAACTTGTTAGAGTAAAAGCTAGAGCTTTGTCTATGGGTTCAACAGAACCATTCAACTTTGGCTCAAGTTTTATATATATATGTTAAAATACATTTTATATGTATAAATTATTTATCATGAAGCCAACAAAAAAATAAATTATAAATCATCTTACCTTTAACATTGCAAAGGATGTCAAAATCACTCTCCATTTGACACTTTTGTCCAACTGATTGTAGCTTAGATTGTGAATCATCTATCAAATCAACATTCTCAATCCCTGATTTTCTCTCTCTCCAAGACTCTCTATAGAATTCAAGAATTAGATGAGGTGAAACATCTGAAACTGCACCTGAAAAACATTTATCAAAATATTCAATGTAGTTGAAATTCTCATCCATTTTTTAGTTTTAAAAAAAAAAAATCTTTCCCCCTCTTTTCCTAGGGTTGAAATGAAAAAACTTATTATATATAAAAGTTGTATGTGAAAGCAATATATGTTGTGAATCTAGATTATCTGTACAATATATTTAATGTTGGTAATAATATAAATTTTCTACTTTATTCGTTTTTAATGAAAACTATGCTATATCTTTAAGAGACTTAATGAATTTAGATTCATAAATTTATTAATTTACCTGTAGCACTATACAAGACATTCCTATCTAGTAAGTAATTGAGTTCGTAGCTAAAAATCTATCTAAGAGTTCAAAAGAAGCTAGCACCATTTACTCAGATATTGTATATGTATTTAACAATACCCTTACAACGTATAAATAACTTATTATGAATCCAATAGACTGCATTTTTTAGAATTCAAAATTCAGAAACTTAAAAATCTTACTTTCGCCTCCTAGAATTTGAGTTGGAGCTAGTACTTTGCCTACAAGTTCGAATGAACTATGTAGCTTTGGTTAAAAACCTACATATATATTTTAACTTTATTGAATATATAAAAATAATTTGTCAAAAACTTACTATTTTATGTTTTCTAAAATTTAAAATCCATAAACTTAAAATCTTACCTTCTAGTCTACCAATCGAGGTCAAAGCTATAGATTTATCTAAGAGTTCAGCAGAAGCTAGTAGCATTGACTCAGATCCTACAAATGTATTTAACAATTCACTTATTATGTATAAATAAATTATTAAGAATCCAATGTACTGTGTTTTTCAAATTAAAATTCATAAAATTAAAAATCATACCCTCGCCTCGTTGAATTAAAAATCTTAGTGTTTTATGTTTTCTAGAATTCAGAATCCATAAACTGAAAATCTTACCTTCTAGTCCACCAATTGAGGTCGAAGCTAGAGATTTATCTAAGAATTCAAAAGCTAGTTGTGACTCAGATCATGTATCATAAACATAAAACTTACCTTTGCCTCCCCTAAATAATCTGAGTAAAAGCTACAACTTTGTCTATGGGTTCAACATAACCATTCAACTTTGGCAAAAATTTTATATACATTTTAAAATACACTTTATATGTATAAATTATTTATCCTGAAGCCAACAAAACAACAAATTATAAATCATCTTACCTTTAACATTGCAAAGGATATCAAAATCTCTCTCCATTTGGCAATTTTGTCCAACTCATTGTAGCTTAGATTGTGCCTCATCTATGAAATCAACATTCTCATTTTCTAATTTTCCCTCTCCAAGACTCTCTATAGAATTCAAGAATTGGATGAGGTGAAACATCAAAAACTGTTACCTCATAAACATTCCTCAAAAAATTCAATGTAGTTGAAACTCTCAATCATTTTTTAGTCTTTTTTTTTTTTTTAAAAAAGACCTTTGCCCCCTCTTTTCCTATGGCTGAAGTGAAAAAACTTATTCTACACAATAATTGTATGTGAAAGTAATATATGTTGTGAATCTGGATTATCTATCAATATATTTATTGTTGGCAATAATATAAATTTTCTACTTTATTTGTTTTAAATGAATACTATGTTATATCTTCCAGAGACTTAATGGATTTGGATTCATAAAGTTATAAATTTACCTTTAGCACTACAAGACATGCTTATCTTTAATTTGGACATATAGTACACACCAATTTGATAAGTAATTGAGGTCGGAGGTAGAAATGTATCTAAGAGTATAGTAGAAGCTAGCAGCATTAACTCATATCTTTTATATGTAATTAACAATTCCCTTACTACGTATAAATAACTTATTATGAATTCAATAAACTATGTTTTTTAGAATTCAATATTCTGAAAATTAAAAATCCTACCTTCGCCTCCTAGAATTAGAGTTGGAGATAGTACTTTGTCTACAAGTTCGAAAGAAATCTGTAGCTTTGGTCCAAATCCTAATAATATATTTTAAATTTATTTAATATATATAATTTGTGAAAATCTTAGTGTTTTAAGTTTCCAACAATTCAAAATCCATTAACTTAAAATCTTACCTTCTAGCCCACCATTAGAGGTTGAAGTTATAGATTTATCTAAGAGTTCGGCAGAAGCTAGTAGCATTGACTCACATCCTACAAATGTATTTAACAATTCACTTATTATGTATAAATAAATTATTAAGAATACAATGAACTATGTTTTATTGAATTCAAATTCGTAAAATAAAAAATCTTACCCTCGCCTTCTAGAATTTGGACTGGAGCTAGTACTTTGTTTACAAGTTCGAATGAACTCTGTAACTTTGGTTCAAATCCTGCATATATGTTTTAAATTTGTTTAATATATATAAATAATTTTCCAACAACTTAGTGTTTGATGTTTTCTAGATTTTAGAATCCAAAAACTTAAAATTTTACCTACTAGTCCACCAATCGAGGTCAAAGCTAGAGATTTATCTAAGAGTTCAGCAAAAGCTACTTTTGACTTAGGTCTTGTGTATGTTTTTTAAAGTAACGACCGGATTCCGTCGTTATAAAAAAGCCAGTGGGGAAAAATTTTGGGTCGAAAAACTTTTTTGTAGTAACTTGAAATTTCCCAACCTAGTCCAGATTTGGACAAAATCGGAGACATTAAGGTGTAGGGAAATCTAGTAATAATCAGGTGATTTAGTTATGATTATTATTATATGGGTGGATAGATAACTCGTTAAGGAATCTGTACGACTTTACAGTATTGAATTCGGACGAGTAGAACTCCTGGAATCGATCTTAGCATGAACGATATTTTCTGAGCTTCGTTGGTTAAAGGTGTGTTGTGAAATGGGGGTTTTGGAATTATTAAAATAGATCACTGGTTCCTTGCAAGCCGCTTTAGCGGGATTTGTGTCACTCTGGCAGGGCCGCTGCAGCAGGGTGAGGGCTGTTGTGGCGGGTTCGACGCGACTTAAGGTCGTAAATAAACCCCTAAATGACCTTATTCAGCACTTATCAATTTTTAGAGCTAAGGAATGAACCCAGACGACTCTTTCACCATTCTTGAGGCTAAAGGTAAGTTTTTCACTCCCCGAATCCATTTTTCGATCCGTAGAACATAATAAGATGGGTAATTATCGATGGGGGAGGGTTTTGATCTAGATTCTATGCTGGAAACAATCCCTATTTTGGATACTTGGGATCATGGGTTTGATATAGGGTTCATAAAATTGTTAGTAATTCGGGTAATTACTGATTTTTTATTGATTCCCATATTACATTGATTGTTTGTAGACCAAGAACAAGAGAAACGAATCCGGAAAGGGAAGGATCAAGTTTCTTAGGGTATCAAGCTTGTTTCGAGGTAGGTGATGGTTTTAATTCTATGATTGTGTGATGTATGTTTGTTCTTGCTTTATTATGATACTTGCATGTATGCGAATGTTGCATGATTGATCACACTTGTTGTAAATGAGATAGATGAATGATGAATGCCATGAATCATGACTTATTTGTATGAACTTGAGAAAATACTTGTGATTGTGATTGTGGTGTGTTGAATGGATCGGTTGCCACGTTCCGGCATAACTAATTGGAATTGGTTGCCACGTTCCGACATAATTATGGGATTGGTTTCCACGTTCCGACATAAACATTGGATCGAGTACCACGTTCTGGTATACTAATTGTTTGGGTTTGGGTTCCATGAGAGGAGCAATGACTTGTCAAAATTGTGTATATTGTTGAGCATGTGACAATCGATATTGTATATGTTCGGTATTTTGCATGTTTATAATGTTGTATTGACTTGCTTATGTTACACTTATGGGATAGCCACGTGATCCTACCAATACACTGTGGTTGTGTACTAATACTGCACTTGCTCTTATTTTTGTTGAGTATAGGGCATTTTTCGACGGCTATTGACAGACCTCACTTAGAAGATCAGTGATCGTTCGTGTCACTCCCCAAGCCTACACCCTGGGCGGGACTGGCACTCGAGAGCCATTGCTTGCCCCAAGAGAACCCTTGTCCTGGCTTACTTACTTAGCCAAAGACTCAACTTAACAAGATAAACTCAAACAAAACTTAGAATGCTATTAATAAAAACATTCAACTAGCTAATAAGGCAAACTCAAGTCTCAACATAAGATAATGAAATGAAAAGACTAAGGAACTAACATCTAACTGTCTATGAAGACTCTAACAACTGAGATGGATGTCGGGACAAGACCCATGGCATCCTAATGAATTAATAAAAATACTGAAAGCAATAAAAAGGGTCCTCCCGAAGCAAGGAGACTCACCACAAGACTCTGAGTGCTCAACTGGATCAAAGATGCGCTAGATGTTGAGCCTGGTCACACATGTCTGCATCTTAATAAGATGCAGGCCAAATGGCATCAGTACATTGAATGTACGAGTATGTGAGGGGAATTCTAAAACAAGACATAAGCTTGAAAGGAATTGAAGAAACAAACCTGGTCTCAACTGAATTGAACTGATTTCAATATAAAGCAGTGTAAATAAATGTAGTGTAAAGAAAAGCTTTAAAACATGGTTTTCAACTCTGTGTATTTAGAAATACAATAATAACTATGTATGTATGCAAAGATACAATATGAACTTTGTCTGTATATGAAAAATACAAATATCTCTGATGTATATAAAAATACAAAATACTGTTGTGGGAGTTTCTCTAACCGACAACCATCACTTAAGAGCTATAGTGATGATACATCATTTTGCCTACCGCTTCCAGGGCCGTCCTATACCTTGCCATGAGTGTAGAACCTGAACTACTAAGTGGATCCACTAGTCTATGCTAAAAAGCACTAAGGAATCATCTAAAGAGTATGACCTTTTTCTAAAAATGGTGGCTACATAATTTATGGGGGCTGTGAGTTGTCTGAACTCTCCCCCATATCGGTGTTCAATACTACTCCCAAAATATGATACCAGCTCTTATGTTTTTTTTTTAAAAACATACGTTATTCTGTGATTTGAGATATTTGCTCAAAAATTAGCTCAAAGGCTCTTCTTGGCAATCAAAGTTTCCTCTCCTGCTTAATTGTGAAAACATTTACTCTTTAACTGAAAAACTAGCTTAAAGGCTCTTTACTGAAAAACTATCTCAAAGGTTGTTTACGAAAATACTAGCTCAAAGGCTATTTACTGAAAAACTAGCTCAAAGGCTCTTTTGGAAATCAAGGTTTCCTTTCTTCTTTAAATGTGAAAACATTTTACTCTTTGGGAATACATTGTCCCGATATAATCTTTTGAATAAATGAACTTCAAACTTTACTCTTTACTCAACTCAAAACTCAATTTTTAAAACAAAGTTAAAACATTTGTAAAAGACTCTTGGAAGACTCTATGAACTTCTCTTGACTTGGTTCTTAACTTCTCTTGACTTAACTCTTAACTTCTCTTGGCTTGACTCTTAACTGATCCTTCAATTGAATTATAGATTCAAGGATTGAGATTTGTGATAGGAAGGATCGCATGATGTTAAGGAGTGTTTTTAGATAGTTAAACATGAGAAAAGATCAAGAAATCACTGTCTGAAAGCTGGCCCGCGATGCAGAGATGTATTTAAATTTTTGGTCGCGAAAATAAATTTTGAGGTAGAACGGTCCGTGACCGCTCCACGATGCGAGGGAGGATTTTCCAAATCTGAGGAATAGGTCCGCGACGCGGACCTGGTACCTAGATTTACCCGACTTGTTCCTTCTTTGTTTTACAGCCCCAATTCACCTAAATTCGATTCTTTTTCTCCAATTCTCTTTAGATTCAGATACCCAGCATATATACACAAGAATCTAATCAAACACAACTCTAAAATCGACCTTAAACTCTCAGGAACTCCTCAATCTCATCCCAAATTCAAGAACATTCAAACTTTCAACTTTTAGGACGAATTCATGTTGAATTAAGCATGTTTGGTGCGTGGGTAAACGAACCCAACGCTGTGTGAACTCACATACCTCGTAGGGATCACCCCTTGACAAAATCCATAAGTGATTCTTGAAGAACTTGACGATTCTTGCTCCTTCTCCTCCTTTCTCTTCTTCTTTTCTTCTTTTCTCTTTTCTAAAACCCTAACTCAATATCGTAAAAGCGTACACTGAATCCTATAAGTTTAGACCCTAATTAATTACCAAAAACGAAACTAAGTCATGGGGTATGGAAAAGACCATAATGCCCTTCTAAAATTCGGGTTAGACTTTCCTTATTTGAACAACCCAACTTGAAATGGGTATATCTCACTCATACGAACTCGGAATCACGAAAACTCAGCAGCGCATTGGAAAGATTATTTCAAGATTTTTTCTACAATATCTAGAAACACACCTAAATCATCTTGAGGTAGGAGTTATGGTTGTTTGAAGTTGACCAAAACCCAAGTTAACATACTTAACAAATTTTCCAGATTTTTATATTCTTTAAAAAAAAAGACTATTTCCAATTTTTAACTTCTTTCTAGTTACGGGGTGTTACAACATCTCCCCCTTGGGAACATTTGTCCTCGAATGAGCTTACTCTTAGTAGGCTAAGGGTGTAACATCTAACATTCAACTCAAACACCCAACAACAATGCAAATACAACATGCAATCTCATAAGTTAGAGAGTACTAACAAGAGAATTAGTACCTTGGTTTGGAATTTTCTCCGGATTCGAAGAGATGTGGATAGTTCTTCTTCATATCTTCCTCAGCTTCCCAAGTAGCTTCCTTAACAAATCGATTCCTCCAAAGGACTTTGACTGATGCTACTTCTTTAGTCCTCAACTTGCGAACTTGGCGATCTAGAATTTGAACTGGAATCTCCTCATAATATAACCTATCCTTGATGCTAATATCTTCAGTTGGTATGATCAATGAAGTATCACCCATGCACTTCTTCAACATGGAGATGTGAAAAACCGGATGAACCGCGCCTAACTCTTGTGGTAGCTCCAACTCATAAGCTGCATTACCTACCCTTCTCGATATTCTGTAAGGGCCAATATACCGGGGACTAAGCTTCCCCTTCGTACCAAATCTCATAACACCTTTCATAGGTGAAACTTTCGAGTATACCCAATCATCTACTTCAAACTTTAACTCCCTTCGCCTAACATCAGTGTAGGATTTCTGATGACTCTGTGCCATTTTTAAGCTCTCTTGAATCACTTTCACCTTCTCCATAGCTTGATTAAATAAATTTGGTCCTATCTACCCTGGTTCACCAACTTCAAACCATCCAATAGGAGATCTGCATCTTCTCCCATAAAGAGCTTTATAAGGAGCTATTTGGATGCTAGAGTGGTAACTGTTGTTGTAATAAAATTCAATAAGAGGTAGGTGATCATCCTAATTACCTTTGAAATCAATCACGCAAGCCCTCAACATATCCTCTAAGGTATGAATAGTGCACTCTGCTTTCCCATCTGTCTGAGGATGAAAGGCAGTACTTAAGTTCACCTTTAAACACAAGTCTTTTTAGAATGACTTCCAAAACTGTGCAGTAAATTGTGAACCTCTATCTGATATAATCGAAATAGGGACTCCATGAAGTCTTACTACCTCTTGAATATATAACCTGGCATAATCCTCTGTTGAATGGGTAGTCTTTACCAAAGTGGGCTGATTTTGTCATTCTATCAACAATCACCTAAATCGAATCATGCTCCTTGCGAGACCTTGGTAAATCTGTGATGAAATCCATACTAATCATCTCCCACTTCCATTTCGTAAGTTCTATATTTTGAGCCATACCACCAGGCCTTTGATGCTCTACTTTAACTTGTTGGCAATTTAGACACTTGGCAACAAACTCTGCAATGCCCTTATTCATGCTATTCCACCAATACACTTCTCTCAAGTCACGATATATCATTGTGGAACCTGGATGAATAGAATATATGGAGCTATGAGCTTCCTCCATGATCCTCTATTGGAGTTCATCCACCCTTGGCACACACAATCTACCTTGATACCTCAATACACCATCTCCCCCTTGTTCAAAAGCCATTACTTTTTGCTTATGAACATTTGCCTTCAATTCAAGCAAAATGGGATCTTGATCTTGCTTTTGTTTTACTTCTGACACTAATGATTATTCAGCTCCATTCATCACCACCACTCCTCCTTCTGTGGAATCCATTAGTCAGACTCCCAAGATTGCAAGTCTATGCATATCTTTCGCTAACTCTCTCTTTCTTTCCTCAACATGGGCGGTACTACCCATATACAACATGCTTAAAGCATCATCAACAACATTAGCCTTGCTTGGGTGGTAAAGAATACTCATATCATAATCCTTGAGTAATTATAACCACCTCCTTTGTCTGAGATTAAACTTTTTCTGAGTAAACACATATTGAAGGCTCTTGTGGTTGGTGAACACATCCACATGAACAACACAAAGATAATGGTTCCATATTTTCAAAACAATACTACAGCAACCAACTCTAAGTCATGGGTTGGGTAGTTCTTCGCATGAATTTTCAACTGTCTGGAGGCATAAGCTATAACTTTGTCATTCTTCATTAACACACAACCCAAACCAACTCTAGACACATCACAATAGACAACAAAGCCTTACGTACCTTCTGGTAAGGTCAATATTAAGTCAGTATTCAACCTCTTTTTCAATTCGTGAAACCTTTTCTCACAAGCTCTACACCATTGAAAATTTCACAGTTTTCTGAGTCAACTAGGTTAAAGGAGATGAAATAGACGAGAACCACTCTACAAACCTTCTATAATATCCAGCCAACCCCAAGAAACTCCTAATATCAGTTGGAGATGTGGGTCTAGGCCAATTCTGCACTGCCTCTATCTTTTGAGTGTCAACTTTAATTCCTTCTACAGACACAATGTGGCCTAAGAATGCCACATACTCAAGCCAAAACTCGTACTTAGAGAACTTGGCATACAATTCTCTATCTCTTAGAATTTGGAGAAGTATTCTAAGATAACTAGCATGATCTTCTTCATTCCTCTAATAGATTAGTATGTCATCAATGAAGACGACAACAAACATATCTAAATAAGGTTTGAATACTCTATTCATAAGGTCCATGAATGTTTCAGGCGCATTGGTCAAACCAAAGGACATGACCAGAAACCGATAATGACTATAACGGGTCCTGAATGCTGTCTTTAGAATATCACATTCCCTCACTCTTAACTGGTGGTAGCCTGATCTGAGGTCTATCTTAGAGAAACAAGTGGCACCCTGAAGCTGATCGAAAAGATCATCAATTCTTGGGGGAGGATATTTGTTCTTGATGGTAACCTTGTTCAACTGGTGATAATCTATACACATTCTAAGGGAACCATCATTCTTCGTCACAAATAAGACTGGAGCGCCCCGAGGTGAGACACTTGGATGAATAAAGCCTTTATCATTGAGATCTTTCAACTGCTCGTTCTACTCTTTTAAATCTGCTGGTGCCATTATATATGGAAGAATAGTTATAGGATGAGTGTCTGGAAGAATGTCTATACCAAATTCTATTTCTCTCTCAGGAGGGACTTCAGGAAGATTATCAGGAAAGACTTCTGGAAACTCTCTTACAACTTAAACTGACTGAATAAAAGGTATCTCAACACTAGAGTCATTAACTCGGATTAAGTGATAGACACACCCCTTGGAAACAAACTTTCTTGCCTTAAGGTACGAAATAAAGCGACCCTTAGGCACTACTGAACTACTTTTCCACTCTAAGACTGGTTCACTGGGAAACTGGAACTTGACTACTCTAGTTCTACAATCTATTAATGCACAACAGGCATGAAGCCAGTCTATACCAAGAATGACATCAAAATCTACCATGTCTAACTCAACTAAATCAACCATGGTGCTCTTCTGATTGATGGAAACGGTACAATCACGATAGACTCTCTCTCCAAGAATAGACTCGCCAACAGGTGTAGAAACACTGAAGGGTTCACTAAGTTGCTCAGGAAGAACATTCAAATTCATCGCAACATACACAGTTACAAAGGATAAACTCGCTCATGGATCTAGCAAAGCATAAACATTAAAGTTAAAGACTTGGATCATACCAATGACAATATCTGTCGAATCCTCTTACTCTTGGCGACTAGTGATAGCTTATAGATGGTTTTCTCCTCCGCCTGCCCCTGAATTAGCTCCTCTAGATACAGCTTTGTCTGGTGGGGAAACTGAAGAAGACTCTGCTCTATTGCCACCATTACCATTACCTTGCTTGTTCTTTGGACACTCTAACATAAAATGACCATTCTTGCCACACTTGAAACATCCAGTGGAGCCATAACGACACATCCCTGAGTGGTTCCTACCACACTTAGCACATGTAAGAATCTTAGTACCCCCTTGTAATATACTACCTTGCGACCGTGCAGGTCTAACTCTGAAATTTTGGGAATTCTGACTATTGTACTCACATTTGTTTCTTTGGTGCAGGTGTACTAGCAAAAGGTCCTTTCTGCTTATGTTGGAAACAAGACCAGTTCACATTACTCTTTTGTTGCCCGAATTCATTCTCTGAAGCCTTAGCCGTCTTATTCTTAAACCCTTCTCTATCCCTCAGCTTGTCCTCCTCAACTTGTTGCACATGGATCATCAGCCTTGCTATGCCCATGTCACCTTTTAGCATGACTGCCTTCATTTCCTTATCTGACAAACGAGATGACCCAACAACAAATAAACTCATCCTTCTTCTCATGTCGGCAACCATCTCTTTGCTTCTCTTAGCTCACATGGAAAGAAATGCCCCACGAAAGCACTCTCAAAATAGTCCAACTCATACTCGATTACGTGCATGCACTAATTAGAAAGAAACTTTTTAGAGATAAAACTCTAACGCACGAAATGAGTATGAAAGAAGTGAAGGAATTTCCTAAATGTTGCAACCTTCTAATTATAGATGTGGCGCGCTTCACAGTGATAACTAGGACTCTACAGACATGACTTCATAAACTCTCTATGACTCTTGAATTCTAGGCTCTAATACCAAGTTTGTCACATCTCGAGCCTACACCCTGGGCGGGAATGACACTTGAGAACCATTGTTGGCCCCAAGTGAACCCTTGGCCTGGCTTACTTACTCAACAGAAAACTTAACTTAACAATATAAGATAATGAAATGAAAAAACTAAGGAACTAACATCTGACTGTCTATGAAGCCTCTAAACAACTGAGATGGATGTCGGGACAAGACCCACAACATCCTAATGAACTAATAATAATACTGCAAGCAATAAAAGGGGTCCTCCCGAAGAAAGAAGGCTCACCACAAGACTCTGAGTGCTCAACTGGATCAACGATGCGCTGGATGCTGATTCTTGTTACCTATGTCTGCATCATAATAAGATGCAGGCCAAATGGCATCAGTACATTGAATGTACGAGTATGCGAGGGGAATTCTAAAATAAGACATAAGCTTGAAAGGAACTGAAGAAACAAACCTGGTCTCAACTCAACTAAACTAAACTGAACTGATTTCAATATAAAGTAGTGTAAATAAATGCAGTATAAAGAAAAGCTTTAAAACATGGTTTTCAACTCTGTGTATTTAGAAATACAATAATAACTCTGTATGTATGCAAAGATACAATATGAACTATGTTTGTATATGAAAATACAAATATCTCTTAACTTCTCTTGGCTTGACTCTCAACTTATCTTTTCAATTGATTTATGGATTCAAGGTTTGATATTTGTGATAGGAAGGATCTCATGATGTTTAGGAATGTTTTTAGATAGTTAAACACGAGAAAAGATCAAGAAATCATTGTTCGGAAGCTGATCTTCAATGAGGAAATGTATTTAAATTTTTGGTCGCAAAAATATTTTTTGAGGCAGAACGGTCAGTGACCTCTCCGCGATGCAAGGGAGGATTTTCAAAATCTGCGGAACAGGTCTGCGACGCGGACCTTGTACCTAGATTTGCCCGACTTGTTCCTTCTTCGTTTTCCAGCCCCAATTCACCTAAATTCGATTTTTTTTTCTCCAATTCTCTTTAGATTCAGATACCCAGCATATGTACACAAGAATCTAATCAAACACAACTCTAAAATCGACCTTAAACTCTCAAGAAATCCTCAGTCTCATCCCAAATTCAAGAAAAAAAGTAAATTCAAGAACACACATCAAGAACATTCAAACTTTATTCTTTTAGGACGAATTCATGCTGAATTAAACATGTTTGGCGCGTGGGTGTACGAACCCAATGTTGTGTGAACTCACATACCTCATAGGGATCACCCCTTGACGAAATCCACAAGCGATTCTTGAAGAACTTGACTATTCTTGATCCTTCTCCTCCTTTCTCTTCTTCTTTTCTCTTTTCTAAAACCCTAACTCAATATCGTAAAAGCGTAAACTGAATCCTCTCAGTTTAGACCCCAATTAATTACCAAAAACGAAATTAAGTCATGGGGTAAGGAAAAGACCATAATGCCCTTCTAAAATCCGGGTTAGACTTTCCTTATTTGAACAGCCCAAATTCAAATGGGTATATCTCACTCATACGAACTCAAAAAATGCAGCGGCGTTGGAAAGATTATTCCAAGATATTTCCTATGATATCTGCAAATACAACTAAATTGACCAAAACCCAACTTAACATACTTACCAAATTTTTGAGATTTTTATATTCTTTCCAAAAAAAAAAGATTATCTCCAATTTTAAACTTCCTTCTAGTTCTTTCTAGTTACGGGGTGTTACAGTTTGAATTCAAGGGTGAGCCAATTCTTTCGGGCTTCCATGAGTTGTCTTTCGTCTATGTCCACCTTTTCGGACTTGGACTTTTCTCGTTAGTTGATTAGTTCGCTAGTTTGGAGGTTGCATCCCTTCTTGTTTAGACTTGTTAAACTTTAGATGTTTTGGTATATTGACTTACAAGTTCTAGGTTATTTCTTCAGCATTTCATTTTAGTTGTTAGATTTTTGTCAAATTTTATGGGAACTCTATTTCTTTCCTTAGTATTTTCCTGCTTTCGTATACTTAAATGCCTTAGTTTTGGTTTAGTTGTTTGGTTTGGGTTGTAGTAGTGGTTCTCCCACCGGAGAGTTAGTGTGGGTGCCAATCACAACGGTCTGGGTCGTGACAAAGTTGGTATCAGAGCCTAGATTCGTTGATCTTGATGTACCAAAATGAGTCTAGTAGAGTCTCGCGAAACGGTATTTGGACGCCTTTACTTTTCTTCGAGAGGCTATAAGACCTTAGGAAATCTCTCTGTTTTCTCTTGTCTCCTTTCGTGCTATGACTTGATTCCAATTGGTATCTGGCAATTCAAATCAGTATCTAACCTCTTTCACTCTTCTGTCCGCAGATAGTTAATACCAGATTCAAGGGCATCAAGTCCGTAGCTCCCATGAATGCTTCAACTGAGGAATCTGCTGCAAGAGGTCGCGGTCGAGGAAGGGGTAGAGGCCGTGGAAGAGTAGCGCCTGCTCGGAATGGAGCTCCTATTGAGAATGCTCCTGTGAATGAGAACCCTCCTACGAATCATGAAGAGAATGAACATGAGAATGTTGATGTTGAAAATGTTGAGGATGTGGGATAAGAGGGGGAGGGGCAGGCTGAGACTACCGATGTTCCCCCATAGACCCAGTGTTAGCTCGATGATTTCACGTATCAGGACACTACTTCCAGTTCAAATGCCAACGATCATGAGTAGTAATAGAACCCAACTAGTAAGTTGGGGTCAAGTCCCAATGGAGTGGTTCGTAATTGAGAATTAATAGAAAAGCATAAATGTGTTCAAGTCAATTATAGCTATAAACATTTACGGAGAAAAACATGATAAATTAAAGGTGACATAAGTGTCAAGTATCAAAAGGGAGTTTTGTAATAAATTATCAATTAAAACGACAACTAAAAATGAAGATACAAATATGGAGACGAGATTCTTGGGATGTGATAGGATTATGGGCTAAGGTAAACAATTAGGTAATTGCTATTGATAGTAAATCGTTGTAAATTGGTAACTATAGTAGGGGTAAACTTTCTCTCGAACAATTTACCCCGAATCAAATCAGTTTCTCTTGAACACCAATAAGCGGCAATGGAGCACAACCTTCGCCTTAGTCCATTCACTCTCTAGAGTTGAATGTGTGGGAGAGGGTGTAGGATTCACTCTCTCGAGCTGAACCCATGACAACCCAATAACCACAGACCATCAATTCAGTAGTTTTGGTTTTACGACCTCACTTTCGAGCAAGCCAAAAACACGAAGTTAAAATTGTATTTGCAACTATAAACCCATTAAATTCAAACACAACCATTGAACGAAATCACCTTTAAACAGTGAATAAACAATCAATTAGCAATACCCAACAGTAAATTCAACCCATATTCACATAATCACACCCTAAGAATTGAGGTTTTAGCTAGACATAGTAAAAAGAATTGGGTATGATTGATATGGTCTTTACAAATGTCAAAGATGAAGAATATTCAATACCCACTTCCAATTTCTTCAAAATGGGAATCTTCAAAATCACCAAAGCTAAGGAAAATTGTCTCCAAAAACCAAGTTCTAAAACTGAATAATAATATGATTTCCTACAAAATCTGATACTAAGCTAAAAATTTAAACAAGTATTTATAGTTGTCAAAAAGTGTGCTGCGAAGGTTTAGTCGGCGCAGTTAGTCGGGATCACCGATCCACTCGGCGATCTGCCCTTTGGTCATTTGTATCTCCTTTTTGCATTTTTCTTCAGCATCCTTGAGGTCCTGTAACTTTGGGCGATAAGGCACCACATCGCGGAATTGTTCGGCGACTCGGCGGCTGCTCCTTTCTATCGCCGGCTTGATTTTCTCCTTCAGGGCTTGGAACACTAGAACATTAGGCGAGACCAAGGTCATTCGGCGACTCACCCAATGGTTTAGGCGATCCTCAGGCCTTCTTTTCTTCGTTCTTTTAGCTACCTTGTTCCTTTTTGCTCAACAGTGTCCATGTTTTGTCCCTTAGTTCAAATACCTGAAATTCAAGGATTTATATCAGTTATTGAGACAAAATATTCATTCGAGGACACTAAATCTATTAAAATTAAGCCCTAAATGAGTCCAAATCGTGGACTCATCAACACCCCCAACTTAAACTTTTGCTTGTCCTCAAGTAAAACTCAAGTTCAGCAGCTCAAAAAGGATGTCTTAAACAGTGTTACACGAGACTCAATCATTAATGCACACAAGAAGATTCAACTTACTCATGCAAGCATCAATTGTAAACTCACATATTCAAGTTGTTACTCACCATTACCAAAGAATCTCAAGCTCACAATACTTGCTTCAAATTCAAGTTCAAGCACAACAAAGGAAATCAAATGCCCACACACAAAGAATGATTCCATATTCACACACAATGGTTCAACAATTTAAATATCCAGAATCAAATGCAATGCTCACACTCACAAAGATGAACATAATGTATGATTTCACCCATAGGTTTGCCCGTATTTTCCAACCAACATTTGTTTCAGCTCACTCAAGATCAAAAAGGTATTTTCAAGGCTTGTAATGGGGCTGAGTGCAAAGGTATGGTCATTTAGGATCATTGGCTATAGTCCTCATGAAACGTGGTGTGAACAACATTTTCTTTCCTTTTCTTCATCATTTTTCATTTGTGGTTACAAGTCATCCCATTATTCACTTTCCATGGACTGCTGGAAACCCCTATTTCTTTTTGTATTTTCACAACTTTATTCCACAAATTTTTCATTCTTTTTCTTTTTCATTCTTTTCTTCTCTCTTTTATTTTTTGCATGGAGGGGTTCCATTTTTCTTAAAACATGGGTAAAAGGGAACTTTCTTACAGGTCTTGATTTGCCTTCTCTTTGCACCACACCCCAACTTAGGTTTTTGGCCTAAGTTGGCTATTTAAACAAACCACAAATCGGGAGGATTATGGGTAATGCATCAATCAAAGGTCACAATGTTACCAAGTTTCTTCCAAGAAAAGGTCAAGGCTCAAAGGGTACTCAAAAGGGATTCACACACTCACAAGGTAGGCAACAAAAAGAGGTATAATGTCAAATTGTTTCACACTCTTTAAAGTTGCCTAAGATCATATCAAGAGTTCACATCACTTAGTCAGTCGGACCAACAACGCAAATTCTAGGTGTCATCACACATGGTTCACAGCAAGCTCATCACACAAGGCATTGACACCAAAGTCAAACAAGACTCCACACTTTCACTATTGTGCAATGTTCATCACAAGAGACTCAATTCGATACTTGGCTAGTCACAACGAGATGCAGAGAGCTCATATATTGGCTATGCAACTTCATTTGGCCTCACCGTAGCCGCACATTCATTTTTATTCGATCTATTCAAGTCATCAATATTGATCAAAATCGATATTCAAATTTGCACAAGAACAGCCACATTCAATACAAACAAGAGGTGACAAAATTTCCGAAAGGTTCAAAAATCATTTATAATTAAAGCAAGGGGCCACAAGCTCAAACATCCACAAAAAGAAGTGCATAACACAAAGTTAGCTCAAAGCCCAAAAATATAAACAAAACAAGAATGACGAATGTCACACAAAAGGTGGGCCTCACCCCACCACAAATAAAAGCATTTGTCATCAAATGCAAATAGGCTAATAATATAAAAAAATCAAAAGAAATAAAGACAGAGATGGAGGTAAAGAGGGGATCCTATCTATGCAGTCGCTCCATTTGTCTGGGCATCAGTGCTCGGTGCATCAATCTGGTCTTGGGCCTCAGTACCTGGGGTTACCTCAAAAGGAACAACAGTTGCACTAGGAGCAGCCAAGGAAGTTTATACTAAGGAAACATGCACATCAGCATCTACCATGGCCTCTTCAGTCTCACTAACGCCCTCATATGAAGCTTCATTAGCCACCTCGAGCATCTCCTCATCAATATCCACCTCAGACTCAGGATCAGCTGATTCCTCAACTATACCCTCATCTCTAGCGGTAGCCAGAGGCATCTCTGACACATCTGGGATATCCACTATCCTGAAGATCATGTACATATCGGTGGACTTCAGTTGATCCACATTGCTCTGCAACACAATAATAGCGGCCTTTAAGGCCGTCACCTCGTAGGTGGCCCCTTGGCCACGCTAACACACCGATATCCTTGCTGCAAGGGCATCAATGGCAGCGCTCAATAGTGTCACATCATCATTCAGGGTCGTATGAATCATGCCTGGAAAGGAGGCCTCGATTCTGGGAGTTTGATGATCAGCAGAATGGTTAAGTTGCCCCATCTGGAGTAATGAAGCTTGGGTGTTCGGAGTTCGGGAGACAGCAGCAACAATAGGTCTATGAGGCAGTGCATTAGTATAAGAACTAGGGATATCAGAAGATACAGCACAAGAAGTACCTGTAGGCCGAGGGGCCGGAGTAGGCAAGGATGCCTCTATAGGTAATGAGTCTATGTCTACAACTGAGGATGAATCCATCGGGGTTGCCTTTTTCTTCTTCTCGGCCTGGTCCTTTAAATACTCTGCCTTGATCCTCCGGATATCTGTAGAGGATGTGGGAATCACTTCCACATCCTTCTTAGCATCTCTAGGTACATGATCTTGTCTGCACAGCTCAGTGATCAACACCGAGGAGGGAAGTGAGGTATGTCGTTGCTTTGCTAGCATGAGCATTTCGTGTGCTATAGTGATCCCCAGATTTATCCTGGTCTCCTCAATGATTCAAACCAGACAGGCTTCCTCGACTAGACAGAGGATCAACTCATTCTGGGATGGCATGATAGTGCTACTGATGAAGTCAAACCAGAATCATGCGGCAATGTTAAGATCTTTCTTTTCAATCGGAGCCCCTGCCTCCAACCACTTTAGAGTATCATCTGAAATAAGTGGGGCTAACCATCTTTTCCAGCTTCATTGTTCTTATCATGTGCTGGTAGTCATCATCAATACGCATGGACATGCCCAAGACTGTGTTGATAGCAGCACTATCACATTTTACCTTCCGACCTCTGACAACCACTTAGTTAATTGGCTTGAAGTTTGTTGCCAGCTTCTTCCCTTGTGGTATCAATGCACTGTACGCATTGTAGAATTCCCTAACCTAGCTAGGAATGTACAGACAAGGGGTTTTGTGAAGATCTGGAACTTGTGAAATTTCAGGCAATCCATTATCTCCGGGTACTTATCGATAACCCCATCCGTGGACACACGCTTCTCCTCAAGGATCATCCTCAGCTCCTTAGTCTTTAATTTGTTCATCAACTTGGGAGGAGGACTTTGTACAGTAGGTGCTAGGACCAAAGCCTTCTCTGGAATTGGAGGAGAAGAAATGGTAGGTTGAGGGTTTCTGATCCTAGACGTATCATTCATCTTTTTAGATCGTAGCTCTGCCCTCTGCGCTGCTACAAGCTCATCATCATCAAAAACTACAATTTCGGGATCCTGGTGCTCACCCTAACTTTCAGAACAAGTGAGGTGAGTGGTGTAGATGTCGTCACTGTCGGAGCTGACCTCTGGTGACGCAAGTGCATTCTCTTTGCCTTTGCCTTTCCCACCAGTTGTGGGAAGTTTAGTGGCCTTTCCCCTGAATGCAGTTGCATCATCATTGAGTGCAATCCCTTTTACTTTCCCTTGGGGTGACATGTTTCTTCCAGCAATTTTAGATCTAGCCATCTCTGCAAAACATCAGGAAAAAGTTAGAAACATTTCAGTTAAAATCACAGAAAGTTAAAAAAAAATTATGAACCCTCTTAGACACCATAGAATCACAAACAAGAGTAGAAACAGAAAAAGGTTCTAGCAATACATTCAGAAAAACATCAAACCTCATAGCCACATAAGGCATCACAAAAGAAAAAATAGCACCGGGATCTAATAAAGCATACACATAAATATGGAAACTTTTAACATACCGGTGACTACATCCGGAGAACTCTCTTGTTCACCTCTAGTTTGGAGAGCATAGAAACGGTTTTTCTTAGGAGCATTGGTATTCAAACCACTAGGAGGACCTTGCTTGCCCTCTCTTCCTTTAGCCGAAAGCGTTGGGCATTTCCTTAATCTTTGACCACTCTTACCACAACAAAAACAAACATTTGTGTCAGCTAGGCACTTACCCTCGTGCTTCTTCCAACATTTAGTACAAGTACGCCTGGGCAATGAAGATCCACTATCATTACCACCTTGAGGCTTGGGGTTAGACACCCTATCTTTGTTGAACACGTATTCGAAATCATTGTTCAAAAATCATTTATAATTAAAACAAGGAGCCACAAGCTCAAACATCCACAAAAAGTAGTACATAACACAAATTTAGCTCAAAGCCCAAATATATTAACAAAACAAGAATGACGAATATCACACAAAAGGTGGGCCTCACCCCACCACAAATAAAAGCATTTGTCCTCCAATGCAAACAGGCTAATAATATCCAAAAATCAAAAGATATAAAGACAGAGAGGGAGGTAAAGAGGGGATCATGTCTACGCAGTCGCTCCATCTATCTGGGTATCAGTGCCCGATGCATCAGTCTGGTCTCGGGCCTCAGTACCCGGGGTCACCTCAAAAGGAACAACAGTTGCACTAGGAGCAGCCAAGAGAGTTTCTTCTAAGGAAGCATGCACATCATCGTCTACTATGGCCTCTTCAGTCTCAGTAAGCCCTCATATGAAGCTTCCTCAGCCACCTCGAGCATCACTTCATCAATCTCCGCCTCAGAATCAGGATCAACTGCTTCCTCAACTCTACCATCATCTCCGGCGATAGCCGAAGGCATCTCTGGCACCTCTGGGATCTCCATTGTCCCAAAGATCATGGACATATCGGTGGACTTCAACTGATCCACATTTCTCTGCAACATAACTATAGCGGTTTTTAAGCCCGTCACCTCCTTGATAGCCCTTTGGCCACGCTCACACACCGTTATTCTTGCCGCAAGGGTATCAATGGCAGTGCTCAATGGTGTCACAGCATCAGCCAGGGTAGTCTGAATCATGCGGTGACTAGAGTCCGGGAGACAGCAACAACAACATGTGTATGAGGCAGTGCAGCAGTAGAAGAACTAGGAATATCAAAAGATGCAGCATAAGAAGTACATGAAGGCCCAAGGGCCGGAGTAGGCAAGGATGCCTTTGCATGTAATGAATCTGTGTCTACAACTGGGGATGAATCCACTGAGGCTGCCTTCTTCTTCTTCTCATCTGGTCCTTGAAATACTCTGCCTCGATCATACGAATATTCGTAGAGGATTTGGGAATCACTTCCACATCCTTCTTAGCATCTCTAGGTACCCGAGACTGTCTGCACAGTTTGGTGATAAACATTGGGAAGGGAAGTGAGGTCTCTCGCTTCTTTGCTTACATGAGCAATTCATGTGCTATAGTGATCCCTAGATTTATCTTGGTCTCCCTTATGATGCAACCCAGATAGGCTGCCTTGGCTAGACGGAGGATCAACTAGTTCTGGGATGGCATATAGTGCTACTGATAAAGCCAAACCAGAATCGTGCGGTAATGTTAAGATCTTTCTTTTAAATCGGAGCCCCTGCCTCCAACCACTTTGGAGTATCGTCTGAAATCAGTGGGGCTAACCACCTTTTCATCTTTTCCAGTTTCATTATTCTGATCATATGCTAGCAGTCATCATAAATATGCGTGGACATGCACAAGACTGTGTTGATAGCAGCACTATCACACTTAACCTTCCAGCCTCTGACAACCACGTAGTCAACCAGCGTGAAGTTGGCTGCCGTCTTCTTTCCTTGTGGTATCAATGCACTGTACGCGTTGTAGAATTCTCTAACTCAACTAGGAATGTATGGGCCATGGGGTTTTGTGAAGATCTAGAACTTGTGAAATTTCAGGCAATCTATTATCTCCGGGTACCTATCGATATCCCCATCCGTAGACAGACGCTTCTCCTCAAGGATCGTCCTCTACCCCTCAGTCTTTATTATTTTCATCAACTTGAGAGGAGGACCTTGTACAGTAGGTGCTAAGACCAAATTCTGCTCTAGAATTGGAGGACAAGAAATGGTAGGTAGAAGGTTCATGATCCTAGACAGATCATTCATCATTTTAGATCGTAGATCTGCCCTCTGCTCTGCTACAAGCTCATCATCATAAGAAACTGCAATTTGGGGCTCCTGGTGCTCACCCTCACTTTCAGAACTGGTGAGGTGAGTGGTGTAGATGATGTCACTATCGGAGCTGACCTCTGGTGATGCAGGTGCCTTCTCTTTGACTTTGCCTTTCCCACTAATTGTGGGAAGTTTAGTGGCCTTTTCCCTAGATGCAGTTGCATCCTCATTGAATGTAATCCCTTTTACTTTCCCTCGGGGTGACAAGTTTCTTCCTGCAACCTTAGATCTAGTCATGTCTGCAAAACATCGGGACCAAGTTAGAAATATTTTAGTTAAAATAACAGAAATACAGTTGCAGACAGACTCGCCAAACCAGTCGGTGAGTTGCCCAATCTCTTTGGCGAGATAGATTGGGATCGCCGAAATGATAGGCTCTCAAATTTTAGAAAAAATTGGCAAGTTGGCGATGGGAAGGCCATTCGGTAAATTGCCGACAACATTCGGTGAGTGAGGGTCATCCCGCCGAAAGTTACATTGCCAAAAGGGTTTAGGTGTGTAAATAAAGGGCGATCAAGAAGACATTTGGCGATTCTCTGAGTTCCCTCGGTGACATCAGGTTTCTCACCAAAAGTTACAGAACCCAACAACACATAAAACATGAAATTAAAGGCGAGATAAGGACATTAGATGAACGGCCGAGTGGTTCGGCGAACTCGACCCAGCTCGGCAAATGACCCAACGTGCCTATTTTCAACCCAACTTCTTGAATTCAACCCTACAACCCCCGAAAACAAAATCAAAACATGTACAACTCAAATTCAAACAAGACCCATAACACCCATTACCTCGGGATATTCAGACTTCCCTTGGTTTTGCCAAATTTGGCCATTTAATGACATTTGCTCTTAAGAATGATGTCACCCACTCTATCATTAGGAAAATTACGTTGTTTGGCACAAATACGGGCTACTCATACTTCACCCAACTAAACCCAACGACATGCAAGCACAACCCCCACAAAATTTAACCAATTTCAAAGCACAAAAACACGGGGAATCAACAATATAAGCATTACGGGCAAGATTAATAATTCAAATCAAGCATTCAAACATACTAATCCTATCAGAGAGGCCCATCACACATCAACAACATATTATTGCTTGCATAAGAGTACAAATTACTAAAAACAAACACGGAATTCAGAAAACCAACCTTTTATGCCGATTAAAAAAAGATTGAAATGCTACGCGGCAAAGTAATCCAAATACAAGCGCAAATCAACAACTCAAATATAGTAATAAAGCAAGAAATATAGAAAATACTAAATGGGTGTGAGTTTGTGAAGATGAAAAGTGAGGGAAAGTGAAGAGTTTGAAAGTTTAAACCTTTGGCCTTTTAATGAACCGTACAGTTCTCACCCAGTCAGCGACATTAGTCGTGATTGCTGAATCACTCGGTGACACGCCGAGTAATCACTTACCTCGCTGAGTTTTATAGGACCTCCAGTTAAATTGGGGCCCAAATGGTGGTCTAGGTTGGGGTCGCCGACCTCTTTGGCGATGCACCGACTGGCCTTTCTACTCGCGAACCTATACTTTTCAACAATTCCCCACTTTGTCCTACACAAACAACACACCATTATTTCTAAAACAAAAATTAAGCAATAAAAAGGGTCTTGGTTTGCCTCCCAAGCAGCGCCTTAGTTAATGTCGTGGCACGACGTAAGTCCACCTTCAACCTTCATTCTTGGGATTGACCATAGTATCACTAGGCAAACCCTCTTTCGACTGTGAGTAGACATACGACAACACTTGGTCTATTTAGGCATCTTGCAGCAGATTAATCATGGACTGAGAGGTTATCATATGATTAATCATTAGGACATTTTCTTTCAATTCATTCAATACTCTATCTTGTTCTTCAATTTCGTGTAAAATGAGTGAGAGAGCCTCTTGATTTGTTCACTCTCCTGCTGCTTTATCTTTTAACACTCGTGATGAGAAAGGTACTTGTCCTTCTTGTTAGACCTTGCCTCTAACTCCATAACTTTCTTAGACAAGACATCCATCTGCATCAAAATGTTGCCCATTCTCAGTCTTTCTCTGTTTCCTTGTTGGTTTTAACCATGCCATCAAGGAGTTGGACTACTACTTCATAAGGTTATTGGATCAAACAACCTGCAAACAGTGCATCAGCAACGCTTCTATTTTCGGGACCAAGACCTCTATAGAAGCACTCTAGTAGCAATTTATCTGGCATTCCATGAGATGGGCACTACTACAGTATTGCTTTAAATCTCAACCACATCTCATGGATAGTCTCACCTCCAATTGTTTGAAAATTAAGAGATTATCCCTAAGATTCAACTGTCTCAAAAGGGGATGGTCCATTTGGTAACCATTGTCACCATTCACACTCATATTTCCTGTTGCAATACACAAACAAGAAAAACAAAACTACAATTAAGCAAGTAAAGCTATAGCTAACAAGAACACAATTTAACTTAACTAGAAATTCTCAAATAACACCACTCCCCGACAGCGGCGCCATTGTAATTTCACGTATGAGGACACTACTTCTAGTTCAAGTGCCAACGATCGTGAGTAATAATATAACCCAACTAGTGAGTTGGGGTCTAGTCCCAAAGGAGCGGTTCATAATTAAGAATCAATAGAAAAGCATAAATGTGTTTAAGTCAATTATAGCTATAAACATTTACGAAGAAAATCATGATAAATTAAAGGGTGACACAAGTGTCAAGTATTAAAAGGGGGTTTTGTAATCAATTATAAATTAAAACGACAACTAAAAACGAAGATACAAATATGGAGACGAGATTCTTGGGATGTGATAGGATTATGTGCTAAGGTAAACAATCGGGTAATTGCTATTGATAGTAAATCACTGTAAATTGGTAACTAAGCTAGACTATACTGGGGGTAAACTTTATGTCGAACAATTTACCCTGAATCAAATTAGTTTCTCTCGAACACCAATAAGCGGCAATAGAGCACAACCTTCACCTTAGTTCATTCACTCTCTCGAGCTGAATGTGTGGGAGAGGGTTTAGGATTCACTCTCTTGAGCTGAACCCACAACAACCCAATAACCATAGACCATTGATTCAGTAGTTTTGGTTTTACGACCTCTCTCTTGAGAAACCCAAAAACACGAAGTTAAAATTGTATTTGCAACTACAACCCCATTATATTAAAACACAAACACTGAACGAAATCACCATTAAACAGCGAATAAACAATCAATTAGCAATACCCATCAGTAAATTCAACCCATATTCATATAATCACACACTAAGAATTGGGATTTTAGCTAGACATAGTAAAAATATAGAAATCGATACTGAAATGTGTTTCCATCAATTGGGTATGATTGATATTGAAATGACCCAAAAAGTTCTTAAAAATGTGCTTCGGAAGTTACCGGAAACTTGTTTAGCTGTATATAAAAAAATCTGTTTTGTTTTTCGAAAATCCGACTTCATATTCTTGTTTAGGGGGTCAAATTGAGTGGG
>JAJOOS010016134.1:0-28295 GCA_029582725.1 Solanum chiquidenum
TCCAACTTTGCCTACAAGTCCATGATCAGAACATACTTATAAAGTAAAAACCTCCCCACTTTCAAAGGGATCAAACCTTAGAATTCTAACATCTACAACATATATATACAATAATAGAATTAATAACCTATTCACTACTTCATCATCATCAAAAACCTTAGGTCACAATTGCCCATTCAATGCCAACATCCAATGTAACACAATTGACCATCAATTCCTCATAATTCAATATAGAACAATACATAAATCAATAGCCCATAACAATCTACACATTAATATCACATTATTAACTCATAATCAATAGACCCACTTTAGACCCAAAATTAGGGTTTCAAGATATGCAAGGGTTCATGGAGTTTTTGACCTTAAAACCATCAATAGTAACATAAATCATCATTTGAAATACTTTAATGCAAGAACCCAAGCTTAGAATTGAAATTGGGGTTTTTAGTGTTTTTGAAAAATATTGAAATCACTTTGATTTGGCTCTTTGATTGAAAGGAGAATCAAAGATATAATCCCCATACCTTTATGATTAATTTCCTTAGAATTTGAAGGAGAAATCAGTAGGAACCCATCCCCTAGCTTGAAGCTTCATTGGGCTTCCATGGAGTTCTAGAGAGAGAATTTATTCAAGAGAAAAGGTTCACTTTGAAGAATGGGGTCTTATTCTAGGTATTGCGGTTTTAAACCACTTTAAATACCCTAAAATAGGTAGAATAACCGATTATAATACTTCCCCAAAGTACCTCACACTTAGTTGGACCTTTTTAAACAAGTCAAACTTGAAATCTATTTTCGCAGATTTCGTCGGGGAACAACACCGGGACGCGGAGGTGTTCCCGCAAGTTTTCATAAATTAAATTCCGAGACAGTAGAGTCCGCTATGTCCCCGCGTCGCGGAGACACTCTTTGGCCATAGGTGGAGCAGGTCCGCTACGCGGAGCTACTCCCTCTATGCATAACTTGCAAGCTGCCTTGGCAGCTTGTTTGGCCAAGGTTGGGGTCCTCCTCGGGGACCCTTAGGGTCATCCCGGGGCGTCATATTCAAACGTTTTGACCCTAAAAACATTTATTAAGACACTAGGGTCACCTCCACTGATTTTAGACTCCAAACAACACATAAAAACATGCAAGACTCCCTAGAACACACTAGCTCGCAAACGACTAATTTCCGAACGTCTTGAACGTCTCTTTGACGTTTGACTTCCAACTCAACTAAACTGACCTATGAACTCATTTTCAAACATTTATACAAGTTTATCAACTACTAACACGCATGTGAAGTTCTAATTATCCTATTTCATTTTGAGGGGCGTTAAAACTCGGTCGGATGAAACCCTTATCCAACAAATCCTTCAACTGTTCTTACAAGTACTTAAGTTCTACCGGAGCCATTCAGTAATGAGGAGTAGAAATAGGTTGCATATGTGGGAGAAGGTCAATACCAAAGTGTATTTCCCCCTCGGGAGGAATATTAGGTAAATCGTCTGGGAACACTTCCGAAATCTTATTAACAATGAGGACATCCACTTTCAATCATTAATATCTATAAAACATGGGTTAAGCATGAGTTCATAGGGATTCATCTTAAAACCATGAAATTATATCAACTCATTCATAAAGGTTCATAAATCAATCAAATAAATTAACATTGAAAGGAACCCATGACATGGAAGAAAAATGCTACCTCGATTGGGGATTTCTAACTTCTTAAATTGGAGTATTTGGGAACTCTGTGAAGGAAAGGGCTCCGTGGATGAAAACTATCATACCTCAATTTCAAAATCTTGCCTTCAATGGTGGAATTTGAGGCTTGTCTAGAAAACCTAGGTTGATTCCTTCTTCTTCAAGATTTCTAGAGAGAGAAATATTTTGGAGAGGAAGACTTGTTCTTATTTTAAGAATAGGAGAGAATGATTTTAATTAGGGAAATTTGGCTGTAAAAAACACTAATATAGGTAATGGTAAAACAACATAGTATTAGGATAGAGTAATAAGAAAAAGACTATGATTTAAATATGACATAGCCCTCTTTACGGTGGCCTTCACGGCCCATCTAGGACTCCACAAGCCGCATGGCAGTCGTGGTCCTTGACTAGTGTTTAGAGGAGAACTCATATGGCTCTGACCCTCTTCACAACAACCTTAATGGTCGATGATGCTTACCGCGGGTCGTTTAGGTGTTTGTGGGAGGGGAAACTTCTTGGACATGTTCTGGAAGCTCTTCACGAGCACCATAATGAGCCTTGGTCCCCTTCACGACCTGTCAAGGGCTCCGTGGCCCAGTTTTTGGCTGGTGACTGCCTGATTGGTCCCTTTCATAGCCTTGTTGATTATGAGGTGTTACAATAGGGTTGACTAACAAACTTAATACACCAAGAATATCAAGACTCTTAAATTTGCATGATGCATGTACCTTAAAAGGTATTAGTTTAGATCTAAGCTAGGTAAATTAAAAGTGGGTTTACTAGACACAAGGCTACCAAGTAGACAACTCGAGTGAGAAAACTATGTGGTCACACAAAAATCTGTACACCCACACATATGCTTACTCTCCTAAATTTTGAGATTTTGAAAGAAATTTGTGGGTGTGCAAAACACACCTCGTGTGTACGTGTGATTGTGTGAGTTTTCAAGAATTGAAGAAATTATGTACAAAATGACAATTTATATAAAGCAATAACAAATAAACATTTTAAATAAAGAAATAAAAAATAGAGAAATTATATAAATCAAAAACAAAAAAATAATTTATATGAAGTAATAACAAATAAGAAACTTAGAATATCACATGATTTTTTTTTTGAAAAATCAAGCAATTAAAATAAATTAAACAAATATAAAAAAATTAATTATTAACCTAAGGTTTTTATGGTTTAGAACTTAAAGCTCCCCAATGGAGTCGCCAAGCTGTTATACCTCATTTTAACTCGCTCAAATAGCGTACAACGTATCAGTGATTCCTAAATAATTAAATTAAGGAGTCACCACCTAATTATTTTTTAAAGGTTAATTAGGACACCTAAATATTTAACTAAGTAATAGTAAACTTAACTCCAATTAATGGTCTACTAAACTTATGCAATTCTAGGTATGTGTTCTAGTTATCCTAAAGGAAAGGGACTAAGCATCCTTTCAAATTCATTAAACACTATTACTAGCCAAACTTAGGTTTATTAATTAAAGCTAAAAAGTGCTAAAAAATTTAGGAAACAACATTTAATTTGGAATCAATGACACACTTAAAATTTGAAAAATAACAACCATTTATCGTTGCTAAGTTAGACTTGATTAAAATTATGACGGAAGTATGATTGTAACTTAAAAGACATATTATAAATAATTTAAGGGAAGTACCATATAATAAAATAATTTAGGATTTAAATTTTAGTAGATGGTATATAAGAATATTTCTAAATTAATATAAGTAACCTGAATAAATAGTATTACGTCAATTTAGGTTAACAAAATGATGCGGTAAATTTAGCCATTTTTTCTTGGTATTGAAGTAAAATAAATTAGACCCATTTTTCAAAAAGACAATACATGAACTAAAAATGTGATTTATTTGTATGTTGTAATCAATGTATTAGATGAAATAATACTTGGACAAAATAGAGTAACATTTTTAGTCAAGTGCCTTAATGAAAATAAATTTGACTTATTTAAAACATTCTTATTTAAATATACGACTAAATAATAAGTCATTAAAAATAGTTTCTCAAGGTTACGCAATATTTGAGAAATCCCTAGCCACTTGCCTCATTCTTAGAGGGTATGAGTGATGAGTCCACAAATTGGACTCATTTAGGGCTATATTTTAATAGAAATTGTGTCCTCAAATGCTTATTTTATCTCAATATCTTATGAAAACACTTCAGTTTCAGGTATTTGAAGTTTGAAGGAAAGTATGGACACTACGTCGCAAAGAGGAACGAAAAGGCTGGAAAAAAAAATAGAGGCCTAAGGATCGCCGAAGGGTCTTACTTTGCCTTTTGTTCCAGTGTGCTGAGCCCTGAAGGAAAGGATCAAGTCGGCAGATAAAGGGAGCAGTAGACGAATCGCCGAGCAGTTTCGCGAAGCATTACCATGTCGCCCAATGACCCAGATCACGACGATGCTGAAGGATGGTGCAAGACGGCGATGACCTACACAAAAGGCGAATTGCCGAGTTTATCAGCGATGCAGTTCCCTACCGCCCAACACCCCAGAACGATAAAATGTTGAGGACGAAGTAGAAGGGTGGTAAACCAGGATAAAGGGTGAATCGCCCACTCGCTCGGTGATCCAGACTAACTTCGCCAAATGACCTGACGCAACACAAATCTATGACAACTACAAATTAGGTCCTCAAATGCTTATTTTATCTCAATATCTTATGAAAACACTTAAGTTTCAGGTATTTGAAGTTTGAAGGAAAGTATGGACACTACGTCACAAAGAGGAATAAAAAGGCTGAAAAAAATGAAGAAATAGAGGCCTGAGGATCGCTGAAGGGTCTTACTTTGCCTTTTGTTCCAGTGTGCTGAGCCCTAAAGGAAAGGATCAAGTTGGCAGAAAAAGGGAGCAGTCGGCGAATCGCCGAGCAGTTCCGCGAAGCATTACCATGTCGCCCAATGACCCAGATCACGACGATGATGGAGGATGGTGCAAGACAACGATGAAATACACAAAAGGCGAATCATCGAGTTTATCAGCGATGCAGTTCCCTATCGCCCAACACCCCAGAACGATAAAATGTTGAGGACGAAGTAGAAGGGCGGTAAACTAGGATAAAGGGTGAATCGCCCACTAGCTCGGCGATCTAGACTAACTTCGCCAAATGATTTGACGCAGCACAAATCTATGACACCTATAAATACTAGTTGGAGTTGCAGTTTTAAAGGTCGAACATTATTATAATTTTTAGTGGAGAATACTAGCTTTTCATATTTTACTCTAAGTTTGAAAGGGTTTTGAAGACTTGAAGAAGAAGAGGGTTTCATCTTTTTCAATTTGGAAGTGGGTTTCTTGGATTCTTCACTCTTTCCCTAAGTTGAGACTCAAATTTTCATACCCATTTGAATGCAAGCTCATTTAGGTATAAATTTTTGTCTTTCGATGTATGGCTAAAATCCCAAATTCTTGTGGTGTGATTTAGCGAATATGGGTTAGATTTGTTGTTGGGTCTTGCTTATTGATAGATTAGATGTAGTTTAATGGTGATTTTATTTAGTGGTTGTGGATGAATCTAATGAGGTTATAGTTGCAAATATAATCTCACATATGTGTTTTCGGCTTGCTCGAAAGAGAGGTCGTAAAACTAAGACCACTAGATTGATTGCCTAAGGAGTGGGTCAACTTGAGGTTCATCTCGAGAAAGTGAACCCTAGTCCCATATCCTAACACTCAACTCGAAAGAGTGAGTGGGGTAAGGCATAGGCTGGTCTTCATGCGGCAAGTTAGTGTCCTAGACAAACCCATTTGAAACTGGGTAAGTTGCTCGAGAGAGAACTCATTTACATTTAAAGCTTATCCTAGTCACAATTACTCTATAAATTCCCTATCAAAAACATGTACCCAATAATTTGATCTATCCCGTATTCCTGATCGCATCCCAAGAATTTCCCTCTCATTGATTGTTACTTTAGCTTCTTTTGTTATTTTTTTTTACTTGTGACAAAAACCCCATTTGATATTTGACTCTTTTATGTCACCCCCGTAATTTACCATATTTTTTGTTTATTGTTAATATATTTAGCTACGACTAATTGAAATGAAATTCTAATTTTCTAATAATTTTCACCACCGCTCCCTTGGGAATCGACCCCAACCCTTGGTTGGGTTACTATACTATTGCACGATCGTAGACACTCGTACTGAAGGTTGTGTCATTGATTACGCGAAACATCAAAATGGTGCCGCTGTCGGGGAGTGGTATTACTTGAAAATTCTTAGTTTAATAGAATTTTTAATTCTTCTTAGTTTTAGTTTTACAAATCTAAATTGTAGTTTTGCTTTTCTTGTTTGAATATCAAAGCAGGGAACTAGAATGGATATTCATTATGGATATCACACGGATCATCCTCTTCTGAAACTATTGAACCTCAGGAACAACCTCCTGACATTTAAACAATTTAGGGATGAGACAATTCAGAAAATGTGGCTGAAGTTTCAAGCGGTGCTGCAACCATGCCCATCTCATGGGATGACGGACAACGCGCTACTACAGTGCTTCTATAGGGGTCTTGGACCCGAGAATAGAAGTATAGACGATCAACTTTGTGAGGGCGGTATGCTACAACAGCCCTATGAAATCGTAGAGAAACTCCTTGATGGAATGGTAGAAGCCAACAAAGAAATCAAAAAGAAGCAGGAGTGGGACGCACTAGTCACCCAGTTGGATGATCTATCCAATTGAGTCACTAAATTGGAAGTACAATCTAGGAGAAAAGAAAAGTACTTCTCCCTCTGAGAGTGTAAACATGGGAAGAAGCAGAGAGGTGTGCAATATGACGAAGCTCTTTCACTCATTCAGAAAATAACTGAGGCACATGAGAAGATGTTGAATTAGATGAAGGAAAACATTAAAATGCTAAATGAATCATCAACCTCTCACTCTATGACTATTCAGTTGTAGGATGCTCAAATCAGCCATTTGATATCATATCATTATCCACCATTCACCGAGGACTCACCTATTTATACCATGGGCGACTTCGAGGATGAAGAAAAGTTGCTGACTTGCGTCGTGCCACGACGTTAACTAAGGTGTTGTTTGGAAGGCAACCCAAAACCCCCTTAGTATTTTTATATTTGCGTATTGGTAAAATAATAGTGTGTTGTTAATACAAGTTGAAGTGTGAGAGGGTGTCAGAAAAAGTGTGTGGTGAAAAGAAACAGGTCTAGTCGGCGAATCAGTAACCATATTGGCGGTCCCGAAGTTTACCGTTGTTTGAACATCCAAATTTGCTTGGAAAGTTCTGTAAATCTCAGCGAAGTAAATGACTGTTCGGCGAAACGTCGATCGACTCAGCAATCAAGACTATTGCCGTCGAATGAGCATGAACTGGACTGTTAGCAAGTAAAAGGTTTAAAATTTTGCAACTTGTTTACTTTTACACGCTTTCATTCATCCAACTGCATTTTTGCACACTAATTCCATGTATTTCTGCGTTACCTAAGTATTCTAGTTATCAATTTGTGTTCGGAACATGGATATCACTTTATATTGGTCAGCGCAAAAGGGTGGCTATGAAGCATTCGAGAATGTGGGTTGAAAATTGGCGCATTGGATTGTCTAGCGAAGATGAGTAGAGCTCGCTGAGACACTCAACAGTCCGCTTAACGTCCCCACCTCGTCTCCTTTGTAAAGCAAATTTGTTGAAGGACTATAACTCGAAGTAGCAAATACAGCCAGACATAAAGTCACAGGAGGAAATGTTCCGCCCCAATAGATGGAAAAGATGCTTAATCAGAATTATTCTCTAGCCCTCCTTCTGTCTTTCCCTAATTTGACCTTTGACTTATTGATTTATGCATTTGAGGACAAATAGTTTTTGTATTATGGTGGGGTGAAGACTATCTTTTGTGCAACTACTATTATTATTTGTGTTTTGTATTTATATTTGGGTTGTTTTGGTGAAAATGTGTTTCATCTGTGTTATAGATGTTTGAGCTTATGGCTCCCTTTTTGGTATGTGTTTCATCTGTGTTATGGATGTTCGAGCTTATGGCTCCCCTTTTGGTTTAAATTGTGAAATGATTTTGACCCTTCCAAAAAATTTAATTTTTTTGCACAATTTCACCACCCCTTGTATGCGCTTAATTGTGGCTGTTCATAAGGAAATTTAAGTCTCGGTTTTGATTGATACCGATTACTTAAATAGTGCTTGCAATCGAATGAACATGAACGTACGGCTACGCTAAGACCAAATGAAGTTGCATAGAAAATAGCTAAACTCTTTACGTCTCACTGTGATTAGCCATGTGTCAAATTGATTCTCTTGCAATGACCGTTGCACACTAGCAAAAGTTTGGAGTCTTGTTTGACTTATGTCGATACCTTGTGTGATAAGCTTACTTCGAACTATGCATGACAATACCTAGAATTTTCCCCATTGGTCCAGTTAATTATATGAGGCTTTCTCTAGAGATGATTTGGGGAAAATTTTGAATAGTGTGACTTAGTTTGACATATACCTCTTTTCTGACCTCCCTTGTGTGTGTGTAAACTTCTCTTGAACACCCCTTGAACCTTACCTTTCTTTGGAAGAAATTTGATCAAACCTAGACCTTTCTTAATCAACTACCTATAATCCTCTTGATTTGTGGTTTAGTAAATAGCCAACTTAGACCAAAAGACTAAGTTGGGGGTGTGGTGAAAAGATGAGGGAAAATCAAGAAGTGCAAGAAAAATCTTCATAAACCCATGGTGTTGTGAAAAATGTAAAACCCCCATATATATATAAAAAAATAAAAAGTTGTGGAATAAAGTACAAAAGAAATGGGGTTCCCAAACAATCCATGGGAAGTGAATAATAGGATGACTATTGAGCACTAAAGAAAATGATGAAAGAAGAGGAAAGGAGTGTTGTGAGTACCATATGGCACGAGGATAAAAGTCACTGAGCCTAAATGACCATACCTTTGCACTCAGCCCCATTACACCTTATAAAGACCTTTTTGATCCTGAGAAAGCTGAAACGAATGTTGACTGGAAAATACGGGCAAACATATAGGTTAATGCATGCATTGTGTTTCTCTTTGTGAGAGTGAGCATTTTATCCGATTCATGAACTTTAATTGATTATACCTTTTTGTGTGAGAATGGAATCATCAATTATGTGAGAGCATCAGAATGCTTTTGTTGAGCTTGAACTTGCATTTGAAGCAAGTACTGCCAGCATGAGAATCTTTGGTAATGGTGTGTCATAACTTGAATCTTTGAGTTCACAATTGATCCTTGCATGAGTAATTTGAGTTTTGTTGTGTAAATTCATGATTGAATCTTGTATAGAACAATTTGAGACATCCTTAGTGAACTGCTGAACTAGAGTTTTACTTGAGGACAAGCAAAAGTTTAAGTTGGGGTAGTTGATGAGTCCACAAATTAGACTCATTTAGGGCTATATTTTAATAGAAATTGTGTCCTCAAATGCTTTTTTATCTCAATATCTGATGAAAACACTTAGGTTTCAGGTATTTGAAGTTTGAAGAAAAGTATGGACACTACGTCGCACAGAGGAATGAAAAGGCCGAAAAGAACAAAGAAATGAAGACCTGAGGATCACCGAGTTTACTTGGCGAGTCGCCAAAGGGTCTTACTTTTCCTTTTGTTCCAGTGTGCTAATCCCTGAAGGAAAGGATCAAGTCGGTGGAAAAAGAGAGTAGTCGGCGAATAGCCGAGAAGTTTCGCGAAGCATTACCATGTCGCCCAATAACCCAGAGCATGACGATGCTGAAGGATGGTGCAAGACGACAATGAACTACACAAAAGGCGAATCGCCGAGTTTATCAGCGATGCAGTTCCCTACCGCCCAACGCCCTAGAACGATAAAATATTGAGGACGAAGTAGAAGGGCGGTAAACCAGGCTAAAAGGGCGTATCACCGACACGCTCGGTGATCCCGACTAACTTCGGCAAATGACCTGACGCAGCACAAATCTATGACAACTATAAATACTAGTTAGAGTTGTAGTTTAAAGGGTCGAACATTATTATAATTTTTAGTGGAGAATACTAGTTTTTAATATTTTTACTCTAAGTTTGAAAGGGTTTTGAACACTTGAAGAAGAAGAGGGTTTCATCTCTTTCAATTTGGAAGTGGGGTTCTTGGATTCTTCATTCTTTGCCTAAGTTGAGACTCAAATCTTCATGCCCATTTGAATGCAAGCTCATTTAGGTATAAATTTCTATCTCTCGATGTGTGGCTAAAAATCCCAATTCTTGGGGTGTGATTTAGCGAATATGGGTTAGATTTGTTGTTGGGTCTTGCTTATTGATAGATTAGATGTAGTTTAATGGTGATTTCGTTTAGTGGTTGGGGCTGAATCTAATGACGTTGTAGTTGCGAATTTAATATCACATATGTGTTTTCGGCTTGCTCGAGAGAGAGGTCGTAAAACAAAGACCACTAGATTGATGGCCTAAGGAGGGGGTCGACATGAGGTTCAGCTCGAGAGAGTGAACCCTAGTCCCATATCCTAACACTCATCTCGAGAGAGTGAGTGGGGTAAGGCGTAGGCTGGTCTTCATGCGGCAAGTGGGTGTCCAAGTGGAACCCATTTGCAACTGGGTAAGTTGCTCGAGAGAGAACTCATTTCCATTTAAATCCTAGCCTAGTCACAATTACACTATAAATTCCCTATCAAAAGCATGTACTTAATAATTTGGTCTATCTCGTATTCCTGATCGCATCCCAAGAATCTCTCTCTTATTGATTGTTATTTTAGCTTCTTTTGTTATTTTTCTTTACTTGTGAGAAAATTCCCATTTGATATTTGACACTTTTGTGTCACCCCCTTAATTAACTATGTTTTTTTTATCGTTAATGTCTTTAGCTATGACTAATTAGAATGAAATTATAAGTTTTTAATAATTTTCACCACCGCTCCCTTGGGACTCGACCCCAACCCTTGGTTGGGTTACTATACTATTGCACGGTCGTAGACACTCGTACTGGAAGTTGTGTCGTTGAATACGCAAAACATCAATGAGTAATTGCCGCTTGTCTCATTCCTAGAATAGCTCATAACTTTGATTCATTTTAGGTTAGAAGACCTTTCAACCTTAGAATCCTTTATGTGTGAAAACCATTCACAACAATTAACAAGCACAACAACATATATGCTTCATTCTCAAAACCATTTTGTCACGACCCAAGGTAGCCCCTAGGCGTAATATGGCATACAAGACCCTGAGAGGCCCCATACAAGCCACTTAGAATTCATCATACAAGATACTAGAATATGCGGGATTTAAACAAGAATTTCAACACAACATATTTTTATAGAGAAAAGCGGAAGTTTAAACATCGTCTCAAAACCATCTAGTACATAAGATTGATTGGGACGTAGCCCGTACATCAAGTTCGAAAACATAAAGTAAAGATAAAAAGGAAATCAAGCTCGGTCATCCGGTGATAAGGACTCACCAATCTTCAATCTTCTATATGAGATCCCAAGCCACGAAAATGCGAATCTCTAATGTCGTATCCTATTTTGGGAAATGTATGCAAAGATATGTGTTAGTAAATATATGTACCATGTATGATAGCCATACATAAAACAATTGAAAACAAGCTTAAAAAGGGATATCTTTCATGGCATGCAATGACCAAGATAAAACATGATGTAAAAGGGTTAGAAGACATAACTCAAAACATGGTCAATGCAAAAAGACATCATATTAAATACATATGAGATACTTCTTGAAGTAACCTTAGTTCATTATTATGGGAGATTTACCTTTAACCGACATGTGAGACAATGTGAGCTATCAACACGGAATACAATGTCTCTTATATCGAAAAAGGGATGTCCTACTTGCCAAGGTAAGACCATGAAATTCTAGCTTACGTGGATCCACTAGCCTATCTCTATCTAGACAATCCTATGTTGGCACATTGTTTATAAGACATGGGTAATCGCCACTTGTCCACTCGGTGCTAAGCATAACTCCTATAAAATATCTATTATTCTTATTCATATTTTATTTATGGGACTTGGGTAATCACCTCATGTCCTTAAATCTTGTGACAATGGTAATCGCCTCTTGCCTCTTATTAGAGGACATGGATAATCTACGCTTGCCTCATTCTTAGAATAGCTCCTTAACCTTGATTTATTATAGGTGAGAAGACCTTCCAATATTAGAATTATTTAAGTGAGAAAACCTTTCACATTAATGCATGATATAGTTATATGAGCAGCTCTCTCACAACAATTAACCACAATAACAACATATATGTTTTTCTCTCTCAAAGCAATCTACATCATACGTCATTAACTTCACAAGAACATGCATAATTCAATATTTCATTTTTCATAGTTTAAATCACACTATCAATCATCAATATCTAGAAAACAAGGGCTAGACATAGGCTCGTAGGGTCCTCTTAAAATCATGATATTATATCAATTCATGCATAAAAGTTCATAAATCAAATAAGTAAATCAACATTGAAAAGAACACATGACATGGAAGTAAACCCTAACTCAATTGGAGAATTCTAGCTTAGTAAATTGGAGAATTTAGGAACTCCGTGGAGGAAAGGGTTCCATGGAATAAAACTATCATACCTTAATGCCAAAAGCTTGACTTCACTAATGGAATTGGATACTTGACTTGAAAACCTTAGTTTTCTTCTTAAACTTCTAGAGAGAGAATTATTTGAGGGGAAGACTTGTTCTTCTTTTAGGAATTTCTGAGAATGATCTCAATTGGGAGATATGGGGGTAAAAGTACTTATATAGGGATTTTGCTGAAGGGTAAAACAACATAGTATTAGGCTAAAATAGTTAGGAAGAGACTCAACAGCCCCTAAGAAAATAACTGACAAGCTCACCGATGACCTCGACCTACGATCCATCGATCAACTCATGGACCGTACTGGTTAGGCGTCGATGAGTTAAGAGACCAAAAATTTTGACCTCAAATGACAGGACCCACCCACAGGTTGTGGTTCTAATGAAGGTCCGTGGTCCCGACCATGGGTTTCAATTTTTAACCCTATAATTTCTCTAAGTGTGGGACTCACCTACAAACCTATTTACGACTCATGCATTGGATGACAGACCATACTGGTGAACCGTTGAAAAATGACTGGAACTTGGCATTTTTGAAAAATTCTAACTCACTGACCATGGCACAACCTACGGACCATTGTCCCACCTATACGGTCCATGGATGATGTCGACTGTGCTGACACCAAGTTAGTGAAAACTGAAATTTTCTCGCTTTCTGAATCTGAGGTGTTACAATATCACCCCCCGTGGGAACATGCGTCCTTGAATAAGATTCAAGACATCATAGAGAAGTTAGAAATTTAACCTAATAGCCCATCATGCATGCAACTACATAAATATACATATCTCAGGAGGAAACATCAACTCCAAGCTAAACCATGTTCAAAACATCATGTCATGAAGACTATATGCAACTCATACTCAAATGCAGATAAACAATTAGAAGTCAATCAAGTAAACTCATTTTTCTCGAAATTTAAAAATTTCATGAATCATGTATAATTAGAAAATCATGGGAATATCTATGACACATGACACCCAATGAGGAGCTAAATACCTCAAACTTGAGTACGACGGAGGGAAAGATATGAGGATAATAGGACATCATATTGGCCTCGAAATTCCAAGTAACACCCTCACCTAACGGATTCCTCCAAAGAACTTTTACGTAAGCAACTTCATTATATGTCAACTTCTTAACTTGTTGTCTAAAATATCAACCGAAACTTCCTCATAAGAGAGATTCTCCTTAACTTCCAAACCTTGTAAGGGAACTATAGATGTCAGATCTCCAACACATTTCTTCAACAAGGAGACATGGAAAACTTGATGTTCCAATGCTAACTCATTATGCAATTCAAGTTCATAAAGAACCTCTCCAATACGCCTCAAAATCTTATATGGGCCAACATAACGGTGACTAAGCTTCCCATTCTTTTCAAACCTCATTACACCCTTCATGGATGAAAGTTTTTCAAATAGACCCAATAATTAACATCAAACTCAATATATCTTGTTCCAACATCGGCATAGGACTTTTGTCGACTTTGAGCCATTTTCAACCTTTCTCTAATAAGTAAACTTTCTCCATAGCCTCATGTACCAACTCGGGACCTATCAAGGCAACTTCACCCACTTCAAACAAGAATATAGGAAATCTACACCTCCTTCCATATAGAGCCTCAAATGTAACTAGACCAATACTTGAGTGATAGCTATTATTGTAGTAAAACTCAATCAAAGGCAAGTGATCATCCCAATTACCCTTGAAGTCAATTACACATTCTTTCAACATATCTTCCAATGTTTGGATAGTACACTTCGCTTGCCCATCGGGTTGTGGGTGAAAGGCCATACTAAGGTTAACATTAGTACCAAGAACCTTTATGAAAGATTTCCAAAACTGAGAAGTGAATTGGGTACCATGATCAAAGATAATGAATAAGGGAACTCCATGAAACCTCACCATTTCCTTCAAGTAAAACTTAGCATACTCTTCTTCCAAATAAGAAACTTTGACAGGAATGAAATGAGCTGCTTTCATCATTCGGTCTACAATAACCCAAATCAAATCATGTTGCCGCCGGGTGCAAGGCAAACCAACAATGAAGTAAATGTTCAAATCTTCCCAGTTCCAAGTAAGAACGCTAATATCTTGAGATAAACCTCCCGCTTTTCATGATCAACTTTCACTTGTTGACAATTAGGACACTTAGCCAAAAATTCTTCAATATCCTTCTTCATCCCATTCCACCAATAAACCTCCCGCAAGTCACAATGCAAATTTGTGGCTCCCGGGTGAATCAAATTTTGAGAACCATGGGATTCTAACAAGATTTATTCCCTCAAGTCATCTACATTAGGAACACACAAACAACATTGGTATCAAATACTATCTCCCCCTTGGGAGAAAGCCTCAACGAACCTTTTAAGCATTGCTTGCTTCAATTAAACCGAAGTCGAATCAAAACCTTGTTTTGCCTTCACATTAGTCACAAAAGATGATTTTGAACCATTGTGAACCATAGCACCACCCTCGGTAGAGTCAACTAATCAAACACCTAGCTAGGCCAATCTATGAACATATCGAACTATCTCTTTCTTATTATCCTGAATATGAGCAACACTGCCCACCGACAATTGACTAAGGGCATCCGCCACCATATTCGCTTTACCGAGGTGTTAAAGATCTTTCATGTCATAATCTTTCAATAATCCAAGCCATATCCTTTGGAGGAGATTTAGTTCCTTCTGGTTTAACACATATTGAAAACTCTTGTAGTTGGTAAAGACATCTATATGAACACCATACAAATAATGCCTCCAAAGTTTTAAGGCAAAAACAATTTTTGATAGTTATAGGTAATGGGTAGGATAATTATTCTCATGAATCTTAAGTTTCCTTGAAGCATAGGAAATATATTTCAATTTTGCAAAAGGATAAACCCTATCCCAATTCTTGAGGATTCAAAATAAACAAAAAAACTATCAGTCCCTTCCACTAATGTCAAAACAAGAGCGAAGTAAGTCTATCTTTTAATTCTTGAAAACTATTTTCACACGCTTCAAACCATATGAACTTAACCCTCTTTTGAGTCGATGACGTCAATGAAGAAGCAATCGAAGAAAACCCTTTAACAAACCCTCTATAGTAACCAACTAACCGCATGAAATTTCTAATATCTGAAGGGAATAAAGGTCTAGGCCAACTCTTAACTGCATCCGTCTTCTTAAGATCTACCTCAATACCCTTACCGGAATTGATATTCCAAAGAAAACCCATGGACCATGGCAAAAACTAACATTGCAAAGTGTTGTTGGCCTTGAGGACTTGCAACATAATCCACAAATGATCGGTATACTCATCTTCATTCTTCTAATCGAACAATATATCATCAATGAACACAATCACAAAAATGTCAAGGTAAAAACCCTATTAATCAAATCCATAAATGTCGCCAGAGCATTACTCAACCAAACTGACATCACTAAAAAATCATAATGACCATACCTAGTTCAAAAAGTTTTCTTCAAAATATAATATCCATTTACCCTCAATTGGTGATAACCCGACCTGAGGTCGATCTTAGAGAAGTGGCTTACTCCTTGAAGTTTGTCAAACAAATCATCTATCCTTCAGAGAGGATACTTATTCTTAATGGTAACTTTTCTCAATTGCTGGTAGTTAATACACATACGAAGCAAACAATCTTTCTTTCTAACAAAAGAAACTGGAGCACCCCATGGAGAGATACTTGGTCGGATGAAACCCTTGTCTAAAAAATCATTCAATTGCTCTTTTAATTTTTTTAGTTCTGTCGGAGCCATACAATAAGGTGGAATAGAGAGAGGTTGTGTATCTAGGAGAAGGCCAATACCGAAGTCTATTTCCCTTTTGGGAGGAATACTGGGTAAATCATCAGGAACACTTTCAAAAACTCATTAACAATGGGAACCGACACAAGAGTTTGGATCTAGGAATCTATATAGCTTACCCTAACTAGATGGTAAATGCAACCCTTTGAAATCATCTTTCTATGTTTAAGACAAGAGACAAAGTGACCCTTAGGCATATAATTTCTCCCTTTCCACTCTAATATGGGTTAATTTGGAAACTGAAACTTGACTACATGAGTTCTACAATCAATAGAAGCATAACATGAGTGCAGCCAATCCACAACAAAAATAACATCAAAATCTTGCATATCAAGTTCTACAAGGTCAACATAAGTGATTCTATCGGACAAGGAGATGGGACAATTTATGTAGACCCTCTAAGCCATAACAAAGTGAACAGGAGTAGAGACAAAAAAAATGATCAAACAGCACATCCGGAAGAATATCAAACCTCATAGCCACAAATGGCGTCACAAAAGACAAGGTAGCATCGGGGTCAAGTAAGTCATAAACATCAAGTTTGAAGACTTTCAATGTACCGGTAACCACATCAGGAGAACCATCTTGTTCATCATGAGCCTGTAGTGGATAAAATTTATTTTTCTTCTGACTTCCACTAGGATTGGATAAAGCATTAGGTTGATCTCGTTGATGATTGTTGCCGTCATTATTTTCAATTGAGGGCCGATCCCTTATCTTATGGTCTATCTTACCACCACCAAAGCAAGCACTGGAACCCGCGAGACATCTACCTCCATGCTTCTTTCCACAATTAGCACAAGTAGGCAACAAAGATCCACTCCCATTTCCTCCTTGAGGCTTAGGGTTAGATACCCTATCCTTATTGAACTTGGCAGGACCATTGGATAAACCTTGGCCGGAAACCCTTTGTTGGAACTTCGAACAACCATGTCTATTGGAACTTGAATGTAAGAAGTTACCATCACCGGTCTTAGTCATCTTTACCTCCCTAGCCGTTTCCTTGAGTTTATCCTCTTCAATTTTTTGAGCGTGGACCATGACACAAGAAATGTCCATATCATTGATAGGCATAGCGGTACTACAATCCTTAACTCCCATCTTGGACACACTTGAAATGAACTTATTCATCCTTGCCCTAGGATCAATAATCATAGTAGGGGCATATCGAGACAATTGTGTGAACTTCAAAGCATATTACTGCACACTCATATTTCCTTGACGAAGATTGATGAATCAAGAACCTTTGATTCTCTCATCTTAAGGGGAAAGAACCTACGAATGAAAGAAACTTTGAACTTTTCCCAATCAAGAGGACCCGCATCAACTATTCTCCCTTCTTACCATTGGTTGAACCATATTTGGGCAACACCCTTAAGTTGGTATGTGGTCAATTCCGCCTTTTTGATCGGTGTCACTCCCATGATCATCAACACCTTGTAAACCTCATCAATGAACTCTTGAGGGTCTTCCTAAACCTTAGAACTATGAAACTCTGGAGGATTCATTCTAGTGAAGTATCTAAATATAGTTGCCGTTGTACCCACATTTGGGTACAGAGGAGCCACAACGTCCCTACTGGCTTGGGCTGTCACGGCTTCAACCAGCACCTGAAACGTACCCCTAAACTTTGCATTAGTCACTTGCTCGATCAAAGGATCGACCGGAACTTGAGGATCTTGAGGAGGAACCTCTTGATTCGCATTTTCTTCTCTGTTCGTTCTTGCATATGCCATTCATCTAGTCATATCCTGTAGAGCATCGGATAAGGATTAGGAGAGAGACATTATAGATTTAAAATCTATCACACGACTTTAGAGTAATGAAAGAAGTGGAGTTTCCTAGACATCTTATAGCCTCTAATTCTTAAATGTGACACGTTTCACACTGATGAACAACACTCTACTTGACGTGGCTTATGAGACTTCCTAGGAACTTTCTAAACTCTGTGCTCTAATTACCAAATTTGTCACAACCCAAGGTATCCCCTAGGCATAACATGGCGTACAAGACCCCGAGAGTCCACATACAAACCACTTAGCATAAACATACACGATAATAGAATATAAGGGACTTAAACGAAAGTTTCAACATTACAAAGTTTTATAGAGAAAAGCGTAAATCTAAACATCATCTCAAAGTAATCTAGTACATAAGATTGATCGGGAAGTAACCCGTACATCAAGTTCAAAAATTAAGAGTAATGACAAAAATGAAATCAAGCTCGATCCTCAGGTTATGAGGACTCACAAATCTTCAATATTCTATACAAGATCCCTAGCCAAGAAAGTGTGAATTTGTAAGGTCGGATCCTACATTTTGGTATATGTAGGAAAGAGTATGTGTTAGTATAAATACGTACAAAGTAAGATAGCCATGCATAAAACATTTGAAAACATGCTTAAAAGGGGATATCTTTGGTATGCAATGACCAAGTTAAAACATGATATGAAATGGCTAGAACACATAAGTCTTAAAACATGGTCAATGTAACACCTCATAATCAGACTTGGACTATTCAGCATAAAAAGGTGAACCACGGAGGGGTTCACGGGCCGTGATCATGACCACAATTTGTCACACTCATCGTGGTTCACACCCACCCAGAAGTGGTGGACCACAGAGCCCGTCACGCCGTGCGACTCCCCAGACGAGTCGTGGGATGGCTCGTAGAATCAAGGCATACCCATTAAGGCTCAGGCATTGAACCACAGAGCCATCCATGGGCCGTGTTCTCGATGATGGGCCGTTGATGGAACTGTCTTCTTGAGCTAGCAAACCCCTAGCCCCAAGTGAAGAACCATAGTGGTCTTCACGGTCCGTGGTTCTTCACACGATCCGTGAAGTGACCATAAGAGGGGTACCAGGAACCAGTAAACACTAGCCAAGAATCATGACCCACTTGATGGGCCATGGTCCCTTTGACGGTCCGTCAGTGGCCTCGAGGATGGCCTCCAACAGCTTTCAAGTCAAAGTCATTTTTGTCTTTTCCCCTATGCATTAGAAATCTAAACTACATCGTGTAATACCTAAACTACATAGTTTTACTCAGTTTAAGCCTAGTAATCTAGTCAGAACCTATCTAAAACCTTTATTCACCAAAAATCATCTAAACTTTAAGAAAAAAGAGAATAAAGAGGCGCCAGTTTCCCAAGAATAGTCAGAAGGTTTGCTTCAAGTTTCATCCCCGAAATAGAAGGATTTTTCCCTAGATTTAGTCACCTGATATGTGGCATTTCATTAGTGGATTCCTTTCATCCACTACGTCCCTAAAATTCAGTCAGTTCCTGGATTCTCTATATCTTGTTTAGACTTAGGGTTTCTCTAACCTTAGATAGTTACTGTATTTTAGCTATTGTAACATCCTAAATAAAAATAGCATGTTTCTTGGAATGTTTGTTTAGTTCCTTGTATAAAACTCAAAATCATAGTTGTGTAGATTCTCTATTTCATGAATTACACTTGTTAGGTCAGTTAAACAGGTAATCATGCTCCAGATATCGAATGTTACATTATTAGTATATAAGCGTTGCATTCCCAGATTGCATGTCTGTATTTTGAAATATTCAATATTTCAGTTACATTTTTGTCATATACATATTCAGTTGGGAGTAGACATAGAACCGAGTTAGGCTAGGGTTCATCGTACCGTCATAGTCCCAGAACTACGTGCCCCCATAGTAGTATAAGTCCCATCTATTGGGCATCAAATTTAGTGATCATGCAAGTTATTCCTTTATACCCCTAGCAAAGTATATTGGGTCCTTTCAATGAGGCGTATACATCGAAATCCACATTTAGCTCATGTGGTTTATGTCGTTTAATAGTAGCTCCCAAATTCAAAATCTTAATGCATTTGACCAGGTTTTCAATATATACTTTAGCATTCAATTCAGCATGTTATTTTCATGATTAGTACTTGTTCATTGCATTTAGCTTAGCTTTTCAGTTATGTTTTAGAATTTACATTCATGCTCAGTTATGCTTTGTTCAGCTTATATATATTAGTTCAACTTAGTATCTATATCATGCATGCACAGTACATTCCAAGCACTGACTCATACTTTGTGCTAAATCCTTTCATGATGTAGGTTCAGGTACTAAGCATCTAGATCGTACTTAAATCGATTCTTGGTCCGCACTCAACAGCTTCAGTGGTGAGTCCTCATATTCCAAGGACAATAGACTTGCTTTTCATTTTAGTCTTTTTATTTAGTTTTAAGTTTGTTAGAGTTAGCTGGGGGGCATGTCCCAACAACTCAAGTCAGTTAAAGGCTTTTCAGAAAATGTAGTAGAATCAGCTGGATTTGTTAAGTTTGATCATTCAGTTGTTGTTAAACTCTTCGTATGTTTTATATATTCAGGATAGTTGGGTATTCCCCACTTTCAGTTATCCATTATTTTAGCTTCTGCATAGTGTTTTTTTATTCAGTTATTCTTAGTATGCTTGATATATGTCAGACACAGAGTTAGCTTAGGGTCACTCGTGATCCTAGGTCCCATATTACGTCAAGGGGTTAGCCTTGGGGAGTGAAAAACTTGGTATTAGAGCATTAGGTTCAAGAGTCCTAGGATGTCTGAAAGCTGCACTAAGTAGATTTTGTTTAATGGGTGTGAAGTGCACCACATCTAGGAGAGGGAGGCTACGAAGTGTTTTAGGAAAAACTTCACTTTCTTTGTTATCCTTATCGTGCGTGGGTATGATCCAACTTCTCCTTTCTAATCCGTCCTTATGCGTTTTAGATCATGCCTAATCGTAGAGCTAATGCAAAAAATGCTAATGCAAGCAATGTTAATGCAGATCCTCTAGTCCTGAACCATGAGGTTACAAATGCATAATTTCAAAATACAATCTAGCTATTGGCTTAGAGTGTGGCCTATCAGAACAATCAGCAGGTCCCAGTTCCTACTAACATAAATGGTGGATCAGCTGCAGTCAGGGTTTGAGACTTCATTCAGATGAATCCACCTGAGTTTCTAGGTTCGAAGGTTGGTGAGGAGCCACATAACTTCATTAATGAGGTTAAGAAAATTCTTGGAGTAATGCAAGTGACTAGAACTAAGAGTGTTGAGTTGGCATCCTCCCAACTTAAGGATGTGGCTCATATCTGGTTCACTCAATGGAAATATAACAGTGGTCCAGATGCAGCTCCTGCGACTTGAGATTGATTTACTAGCGCTTTCCTAGATAGGTTCTTCCCAAGGGCATTGAGAGAAGCTAAGGCACAAGAGTTTATGAACTTGAAGAAGGGGTCAATTGCAGTCTAAGAGTACAGGGTGAAGTTGGCCAGCTCTCTAGGTATGCTCCATACATGGTTGCCGATTCAAGGGCACAAATGAGTAAGTTCCTTTTTGGGGTATCTTATCTACTGAAGACTGAGTGCATGAATATTATGATTTTAAGGGATATGGAAAACTCAAGACTAATGACTCATGCTCAGCAAGTTGAGGGAGATAAGCTTAGGTAATTGGCTAAGGATAACAAAAAGGCCAGGAAACTATGAATACTCAAAAAAAAGTCAGATTGTAGAAATCACTCAGAATTTTAGCAGAGGTCTACAGCCCTAACACTTTCATCATCTAGTGTTCCATCCCCAAGGATTCGACAAGATCAGAAAGGTAGGGAGTCAGGCTCTAAGTCTAAAGGGAGTGCTTTAGGTAACAAGACTTTCCCAACTTGTCCAAAGTTTGGTAAGAACCATTCGGGCGATTGTCTTGCAGGCAAGGAAGAGTGTTTTTTGTGTTGTTAGTCTGGCTATAGGTTGAAAGATTTCCCTTCTTCCAGGCAGGGGCAGGGAGGTAACAACAATAGAGCTCACTTTACCTCTCCAACAACACCAGTAGGTCGCCCAACTCAGCAGGGTGCTTCATCTGGTACAGGTGGCGGTAAGTTCCAGAATAAGTTGTAAGCTCTCCAGGCTCGCCAGGACCATGATGATTCTCCTAATATGGTCATCGTACGTTACGAGTCTTTCATTTAGATGTGTATGCATTATTAGATCCAGGGGATACATTGTCTCTTGTAACTCCCTCTATTGCAGTAAACTTTAGTGTCAGTCTAGAAACTCTCTCAGAACTCGTCTTATTCTCTACTCTAGTTGGTGACCTAGTTATAGCTAGACGGGTATACATAAATTACCCTATCACAGTCTCTAAGAAAGTCACCTTAGTAGATCTTGTAAAGTTACAAATAGTAGATTTTGATATCATTCTAGGCAAGGATTGGTTACATTACTATTATGCCTGACTTGATTTTAAAACTAGGATCGTTCGGTTTTAGGTTCCAAGCGAGCCAGTCTTAGAAAGGAAGGGTAGTAGATTAGTTCCTATGGGCAGATTCATCTTTTACCTTAAGGTGAGAAAAATGATTTCCAAAGGGTATATGTATCATCTTGTTGGGCTAAGGATTCAAACTCCGAAACCCCAACTCTTGAGTCATTCCTAGTAGTAAATGGGTTTCCAAAAGTGTTTCCAGAAGATATTCCCAGAGTTCCTCCCAAAAGGGAAATAGATTTCGGAATAGATATCATTCCAGATACTGAGCCCATTTCGATTAGCCCTTATTTAATGGCTTCACCCGAGCTTGAGGATTTGAAGGAGCATTTTAAAGACCTTTTTGGTAAGGGCTTCATCAGACCTAGTATCTCTCCATGGGGTGCTCCAGTGTTGTTCGTAAAAAAGCAAGATGATTCTCTCAGAATGTGCATTGTCTATCGGCAGTTGAACAAAGTCACAATCAAGAATAAGTATCCCATCCCCAAGATTGATGACTTATTCTACCAACTTCATGGTGTTAGTTACTTTTCTAAGACCTCAAATCCGAATATCATTAGGTCAGAGTCAGAGATAGTGACATTCTGAAGACAACTTTCAAAACTCGGTATGGTCATTATGAATTTGTAATTATGTCATTTGGACTAACAAATGCTCCTACCACTTTCATGAATTTAATGAACAAGGTGTTCAAAAAGTATTTGGACTTGTTTATCATCGTCTTTATTGATGATATCCTCATTTATTTTCTAGGTGAGGAGGAGCATGTGTCTCATTTGAGAGTTGTTCTGCAAAATCTCAAAGATCGCCAACTATTTGCTAAGTTCAGCAAATATGAATTTTGGGTAAAATTCATCGCTTTCCTTGGTCATGTGGTTTCTAGCGAAAGGATCCGAGTGGATTTTCAAAATATTGAGGCAGTGCAGCACTGTCTCAGACCCACCTCTCCAATAGATATTAGGCGTTTTTTGAGTTTGGGCGGTTATTATAGGAGATTTGTTTAATGATTTTCATCCATAGCTTCCCCTTTGACCAAGTTAACTCAGAAGTAGGTCATGTTTTAGTGGTCAGATGAGTGTGAGAAAAGCTTCTCAGAACGGAAGACTAGGTTAACCACATCTACGGTCTTAACTCTACCAAATGGTTCAGACAGTTATGTAATTTATTTTGATCCATCCAGGGTCGGACTAGATTGTGTGATGATGCAGAGAGGTAAGGTTGTAGCTTATGCCTCCAGACAACTTAAGGTCCATGAGAAGAACTACCCGACTCATGACCTAAAGCTTGCAGCCGTAGTAATTTCCCTAAATATTTGGAGACACTACTTGTATGGTGTCCATGTTGATTTATTTAGAAATCATAAGAGTTTCTAGTATGTGTTCACAATTTTTTTTTGAATCTTTGTCAGAGGAGATGGCTTTAATTCCTCAAAGACTATGATATGAATGTGCTTTACCATCTTGGTAAGGAAAATGTAGTGGCTGATGATCTAAGTAAGTTGTCTATGTTTAGTGTAGCTCATATTGAGGAAGAAAGGAATGATCTAGCCAAAGATGTTCACCGGCTTGCTCGCTTAGGAGTTTACCTTACGGACACATCAGATAGTGGGGTGATAATTCAGAATGGATCAGAATCTTCATTGGTAGTGGATATTAAGGAAAAATAGGATAATGATCCTTTATTACTTCAGTTGAAAGGTGAAGTTCATCAACTGAAAATTGAGGTTTTCTCCCAAGGGGGAGATAGTGTACTTCATTACTAGGGTCGATTATGTGTTCCTAATGTGGGTGAGTTAAGGAAGCATATCCTTGTTCTTAACTTTAGGCATTCCAGTCATCCAAGTGTCACTAAGATGTACCATGATCTACGAAAAGTATTTTGGTGGAACGACATGAAGAGAGACATAATACATTTTGTGGCTAAGTGTTCTAATTGTCAACATGTTATGGTAGAACATCACAAACCAGGAGGTATGACTCAAGATATTATCATTCATTCATTGAACTGGGAAGTTATAAACATGGACTTCATTATGGGTTTACGTCGTACTCACAGGCAACATGACTCTATTTGGATGATAATTGACAGAGTTACTAAGTCCGCTCAGTTCTTGGCTGCCAAGACTACAGATTCAATGGAGGACTATGCCAACTCTTAACCAGTGAGATAGTCAGGTTGCATGGGGTTTCCTTGTCGATCATCTAATATAGAGGTCCTTAGTTTACCTCTCATTTCTGGAAATCATTTCAGACAGGTCTTGGTACTCAAGTAAATCTCAGCATAGCATTTCATTCACAAATGGATGGTCAGATTGAACGTACCATTCAGACCTTAAAGGATATTTTGATAGCTTGTGTGATCAATTTAAAGGGTAGTTGGGATTATCAACTACCCCTAATAGATTTTGCCTATAATAATAGATTACATTACTGTATTTAGATGGCCCTATATGAGGCACTATATGGGTGTAGATGTATGTCCCCGATTGGTTGGTTTGTTGTAGGTAAAGCAGCCTTGATAGGGCTAGATTCAACTCATAAGGCTATGGAGAAAGTTCAACTCATTAGAGATAGACTAATGACAGCTTAGAGTCATCACAAGTCCTATGTAGATGTAAGGAGAAGGGACTTAGAGTTCAAAATCGATGATTGGGTTTTCCTAAAGGTGTCACCTATAAAGGAGGTGATGAGATTTCGCAAGAAAGTGAAGCTCAGTCCTAGATATTTAGGTCCTTACAGAATCCTGAAAAGGGTTGGTAATGTGGCATATGAGTTAGAGTTGCCAGCAGAACTAGTAGTGGTTCATCCAGTCCTTCAAATTTCCTTGTTGAAGAAGTGTGTGGGTGATCCGGCATCAATAGTACCATTAGAAAGTGTGGCTATTAAGGATAGTCTCACTTATGAAGAAGTGCCACTTGACATTCTTTACCGTCAAGTTCGTAGGTTGAGAAAAAAAAAGTCACTTCAGTGAAGGTTTTGTGGAGGAGTCAGTCTGTAAAGGGAGCTATTTGGGAAGCAGAAGTAGCCATGAATGACAATTATCCTTGCCTCTTTTCTTTTAATTCTATTCCGTGTTGAGGTAATAGTTCCTCTCCAATCTCTTTGTTTATTCTTGCATACATTCAGTCTCAGTATCTTGTTCCTTAAGGTGTTCTTGCATTTAGTACATTTGCATGTTCTTGGAACCCAATTCAGTTAGATGTCAGTTTCTAGTACTAAGTGGTAGGGATTGCAGCTCCTTCCTCCATAACCTGCTAGTTTAGACTTCATTCGAGGACAAATTTTCCCAAGGGGAAGATATTGTAACACATGAGAAATTAGACTTGGACTATTTAGTAGTAAAAGGTGAACCACGTAGGGGTTCACGAGCCGTGATCAGGACCATGATCAATCATCCTCATCGTGGTTCACACCCACCCAGAAGTAGTGGACCATGGAGACATTCACGGGGAGCGGATCACCACACTATCCGTGGGATAGCTCATAGAAGTGAGGCAAAGGAATTAAGTCTCAAGCATTGAACTACAGAGCCCTCCACGGGTCGTGGTCTCGATGACGGGTCGTGGATGGGAACGTTGTCTTGAGCCAGCATACCTCTAGCCCCAAGTGAAGAACCACAGTGGACTTCACGGTCCTTGAAGTGGACCATATGAGAGGTACCAAGAACCAGTAAGCACTGGAAAATAACCATGACCCACTTGACAGGCCGTGGTCCCTTTGACGATCCGTCACTGGCCTCGTGGAGGGCCTCTGTCAGCTTTGGTCATTTTTGTCTTTTCCTTTATGCAATGGGCATCTAAACTACGTCGTTTCATACCTAAACTACGTCATTTTACTCACTTTAAGCCTAGTTATCTAGTCAGAACCTATCTAAACCCTTTATTCACAAAAAATCATCCAAACTTGGAGCAAAAAGAGAAGAAAAAGGTCCCAGTTTCCCAAGAACAAACAGAAGGTTTGCTTCAAATTTCTGCCCCAAAATTGAAGGATTTCTATGTAGATTTCATCTCCAGGTGTGTGGGATTTCACTACTTGATTCCTTTCATCCACTAGGTCTCTAGAATTCAGTCAGTTCCTTGATTCTCTATATCTTGTTTAGATTTAGGGTTTCTAAAACCTTGGATAGTTGTTGTATTTTAGATATTGTAGCATCCTAAATCGGAAAAGCATGTTTATTTGAAAGTTTGTTTAGTTCCTTGTATAAACCTCAGAACCCTAGTTGTGTAGATTCTCTAGTTCATGAATTACACTTGCTAGGTATGTTAAACATGTAATCCTGCTCTAGATATCGAATGTTACATTATTAGTATATAAGTGTTGCATTCCCATATTGCATTTCACTATTTTTAGGTACTCAGTATTTCAGTTACATTTGTGTCATATACATATTCAGTTGGGAATAGACTTAGCACCGAGTTTGGCTAGGATTCAGCATACCCTCATAGTGCTAGAATTATGTGCCCCATAGGAGTATAAGTCCCCTCTGTTGGGCATCAGATATATTGGGTCCTCTCGATGGGGCGTATACATCGGACTTCACGTTTAGCTCACGTGGTTTATGATGGTTAATAGTAGCTCCCACAGTCAGACTCATAGTGCATTTCACCAGGTTTTCAGTATATTTTTCAGCATTTAGTTCAACATGTTATTTTCATGATTAGTACTTGGTCATTGCATTCAGCTTAACTTTTCATTTATGTTTCAGTATTTACATTCTTGCTCAGTTATGCTTTTTTCACCTTATATATATTTGTTCATTTTAATATCTATATCCTACATGCTCAGTGCATTCCAAGTACTTATTCATACTCTACTCTACATCCTTTCGTGATGTAGGTTCATTTACTCAGCTTCCAAGTCGCGCTTAGATCAATTCTTGGTTTGCACTCAGCAGATTCAGTGGTGAGTCCTCATATTCCTAGGAAAATAGACATGATTTTCATTTTAATGTTTTTATTAAATTTTTAGTTTGTTACAGTTAGCTAGGGAGATGTTCCAGTAACTCAACTCAGTTAGAGGCTTTTTAGACATAGTAGTAGAATTAACTTGAATTGTTAAGTTTGAATTTTTGGTTGTTATGAAACTCTTAGGATGTTTTATACATTGAGGCTAGTTGGGTATTCCCCAATTTTAGTTATCCATTGTTTTAGCTTCCACATAGTGCATGTTTTATTGAGTTGTTCTCAATATGCTTGATATATGCCAGACATATAGTTAGCTTTGGGTCACTCGTGATCCTATATCCCATGTTACGTCAAGGGGGTAGCCTCAAGGCGTTATAGTTAATGTCAATAGAAATCATATTAAAAACATGTGAGATACTTCTTGAAGTAACCTTATTTCATAATTGTGGTTGATTTACTTTTACCAAACATGTAAAACCATGTGAGAAATTAACACGGAATCTAGTGTCTCCTACACCAAAAAAGGGATGTCCTACTAGCCATGGTAAGACCATGAACTTTTAGATTATGTGGATCGACTATCTAATGTCTATCTAGACAAGGCTACGTTGGCACATAGTTTATGGGACATGGGTAATCGCCACTTGTCCACTCCGTGCTAAGCATAACTGCAACATAATATCTATTTTTCTTATTCATCATATGTAACACCCCGTATCTGAAACAGACCAAAAATGCAGATTTTGAGAAGTTGCAGGTGCAACTTACGGTCACCATCCACGGACCGTAGGTCAGACCACGGCCTGTGCTGGTGGTCCGTGGTTCACCACTGCAGCCCTTCCCAGATCCAGCTCAGAAGATCGGCTAAGTCCCGACTCACGGACATACCTACGGTCCGTAGATCAGACCACGGACCGTGGTCTGTGTCCGTGGATCGAGACCTCCTTTGCCCAGCCTCTGACACAAACTACGGTCGACCAGCACGGACTGTCATTCGATCCACGGTCCGTAG
>JAJOOS010016135.1:0-40373 GCA_029582725.1 Solanum chiquidenum
AGATATGACCCTCCAAAGTAGGCCCTCGAAAAGGCTTCACTTGGAAATTTTGGATTTTGATACGGTTGCTCTAAAATTTGGGTTAGACCCATTTCCCACTCAATTTGACCCCCTAAACAAGAATATGAAGTCGGATTTTTGAAAAACGAAATGGATTTCTTTATAAATAGCTAAACCAGTTTCCGGTAACTTCCGAAGCACATTTTTAAGAACTTTTTGGGTCATTTCAACATCTGACCCATTTGGGTCTCTAGCTGATTGATTGATACTGAATGGGAGGTAATAGTCTGGCAAAGGGTCGACACGTCTTCTTTCATTTCTTTCAAAATCTTGTCTGACCCCTCAACTTCGTTGAGGATACGAGAAATCATATCCTCAAACCTACCACCCTCCGAATCCTTTGGCTTTTGGCGCTAGTGGGGAGGCACATACCTATCCTTCTCCACATCCTTCCAATCAGGATTACGGTCTCTCCATTCACGCTCTTTTCAACCTTCATATATAGCCCAACCTTGGTTACCACCCTGCCTTGGGTAGTTTGAACGATAACCACCGCCTTGGTTGTCTAGGAAGTTCACCTCTTCATTGTACAAAGCATCAAACTTTGCCTCTTTCAGATTTGGACACCCGATACCCATAGCATTGATACCCCGAGCACCAGCTATCATGACATTTTTGAACAAATTATCAAGTTGTGTCATGATCTTGGCCATGTTTTGGTCCCTCTCTTGATCTTTTTCCATCTGCTCCTTGGTCAATTGGAATGTAAGAGGGGAGACTTGGTCTTCACGGGTGTACAAAGCCTGATTTATCGTGGTCATGCCATCTAATAGATGAGCTGCAATAATGTGAGGCTATTGCATCAAAACTCCTGGAAAAAGTTGGTCAGTAACATCCTTGTTCACCGAGTCTAGGCTTCGGTAGAAATACTACAGTAAAACGTTGTCAAGCAAGCCATGAGTTAGGCATTGGAGCACTAACTTCTTGAATCGCAGCCAAGTCTCATGAATTGGCTCGTCCTCCAAACGCTTAAAGCCTTGGATACTGTACCGAAGAGTCATCATCTTCGAAGGAGGGAAAAATCACACATTAAATGTGGTGACCAACTCCTCCCACGAAGTGATTAAGTCGTGTGGCAATTCAACTAGACACTTGCATGCTTCTCCCATCAAAGAGAATGGGAACAACCGTAAATGAACCGACTCTTGGGATATATTCTTGAAGGAGAATGGTACGCACACATCCATAAGCAATACCCAACATGAAATTTAACCCATATTCAGAAAATCACACCCCAAGAATTGGGGTTTTAGCTAGACATAGAAAAAAGGATTAAAATGATACCATATCGAAGTAACATCAACTGGGTATGATTTATATTCACTTTAAACGAGTCTAGGATGAAGAATCTTCAACACCCACTTCCAATTTCTCAGAATTGAAAGTCTTCAAATCGTTAAAGGCTAAGCAAAAATGTTCTCTACTTGAAAATTTAGAAAAATAAAATGTTGTATCTGAAATTGCCTACTAAATAAAAATTCAAACTAATATTTATAGTTGTAAAAAAATGTGCTACAAAGGATCACTCAGCGCAGTTAGTTGTGATAACCGATGCACTCGGCGATCCGTCCTTTAGTATTCTTCATCGCCTTTCAGCTTTTCCCTTCAACATCTTCACGTTCTGGATCATTGAGTGATATAGTACTGCTTCACGAAACTGTTTGGCGATGCGCTGACTGCTCCTTTTCATCGCCGACTTGATCTTTTCCTTCAGGGCTTAGCACTCTGGAACTTAGGGCGAGGTTGAAACCATTCGGCGACTCGCCTAATGCATTAGGCGATCGTTAGGCCTTCTTTTCTTTTTCTTTTTAGCTGTTTTGTTCCTTTTTGCCAAATAGTGTACATGCTTTCCTCAAACTCCAAATACCTGAAACTTAAGGATTTACATCAGTTATTGAGACAAAATATGCATTTGACGACACTACTTCTATTAAAATGAAGCCCTAAATGAGTTTAAATTGTGGACTCTTCATGAACCTCCATTCTTGTGTTTAACAGCCTGTGGCTCTAACAAAATGAGCTATTCCAGCTTTCTTATGATTCTAAACTTTATACTAACAATTTATATTTTAAATAACTTACCTTCCAAAATATTCATTTGAACCAAGTTGTAACTTGTTAATTGTTGTGATAATCAAGATTCAATATTTTAAATAGGAAAAATTACGTGAGTTGACAAACATTACTAGGTTATTCGTCAATGAGGGTATAATTTAATTTATTTAATGTTAGTAGATACAATTTTAATTTTTTTTACCATTAATAATGGGACCCACAACTTCTTTGTATATTGAATCAACAGAGTCTTCATTGGCCTTTGTATATGATTTCAATACAAAATCAAGTTTATCTCCTCTCCCCATTCCCTTATTTCTCCTAAAATCACTCTTCCACTTCCAATTTGAAATTCAAATTTCACTTTCTCCCTCTAATGATGTTTTTATTTTTTGAAGGTAACCGCCTAAATCGTGAGTAACCCTTTTCTTTCATTTTCTCAACTGTATATGTATTATGCTTGTTAGTTTTTGGGTAATTGTTTTCCAAAAATTCCTCATTACTTATCAGATTATAAGTTTTTCAAAAAACAAAATGGATGATTTGACTCCATCTAAGAGGATTACGAGAGGTATGTCATTGCTTGTGTAAGTCGTTAATAATCAACCTTCATTTTCACTCGATAAACTCAAGATTTTAGAGTCAACGTAGGGTCTATGGAAAAATCTATTGAAAAATTGAGATCCAAAAAAAAGACCCAATTGCACTTCAGAGAGTCATCAACAATGCCAAGGCAAACGGCATTAAAATTATTTGAGGCGAAAGTCAGAGGAAAGCCAAGGACAATGATTCTAAGGAGGTTGTGTCTGCTTCATTAGATCAGGACAAACACGAAGAACACCGGGTATTTGCTCAAAAGACATTGTATGTAGACATTTGTATATTTTGATAGTTATATACAAAATTGCATAAAGTATATGTATATTTTTTTGCTTAAATCACAATTATATATAGATATTTGTATATTTTCTTAGTTATATACAAACTTGCTTGAAGTATATGTATCTTTTCTTCTTAAATCATAATTGTACACCGATATTTATATATTTTGTTAGTTATATACAATAGTATGAATTAAACAATATATAAATCTTAAACAATTATATATAATGTTAGATTGCACCAAAATTATCAAATTAAAACACACCCTTTTTGTTGAATCATGTATAATTCATAGATACAATTAACATAGTAATTTTATACAATTACTTACACACATATATATAGTATAAGAATTTTATACAAATACTTACATAAATACAATATTATTAATTAAACAATATACAAATCCTTAACTTATATATACAGTAAAATTATTTTTAAAAAGCAAATTAAAGCACATCCTTGTTGTCGAATAATATAAACTTCATATATACAAATGTGTCATTCAATTTTTCGAACAAAAAGTTAGAATAGAATTGCTAATAAACAATTTTTCTAATCTTGTATAAACAAAAATAAATTATTGCAAACCATTACAATGGACAAAACAAAAATAATTCATTTTCCGAACTTTCAATTATGTACTATACAAATCAATTGTATACTTTCTTGCCGTTCAAAACACAAAGTTTCCTTGAAAAAAATGCTTACCTAAAGTTAAATATACAAGAATATTGACTAATCGTATGCTTCAGTCATTTGAGGAAATCAATTATGTTGTTTCTATCGCTATAGAACTCTTTTTTTGGAAAAATGTTGGATTTTGAACGATAAGCTTGAATCATGGGATTATGTAAATTTTATGTTTTCATATTTAGAGCTCATGTATCCATTTATTAAAAAAATAAAATATTGTATAAATTATGAATAAAAGAACGTTATATACAAAAATTAATGTTTCAGAGCAAATTAAACTATACTCATGGAATGTAATTATATAAACTATACCTATAGAGCATTATTTCTTTAAATTTGTTTGTCATATATGAGATTTTCCCTTTTAAATATCCAGTAAATAGGAATATTTTTGAGGGCCTAATTCAAACAAATATTTGCCGAAGCACAAAGAGGCTCAAGAACTTTGGTGGCTTAAAGCCAAAAATGAATCCCTAAAGTCTAATATTCTAGTTTTTTTTGTTAAGATATAGAGTTGTTAATATATATTTTTTTTAAAATTATTTTCAAATATAAATTGGTTTTTTCTTCTTATATGAATTTTTTTTTGAATAGATACTCCACCAGTTTCAATCTGCTTATCGTATTTTGTAGACACGTAATTTTTTACCAAACTTAAAGTTTTGCATCATTTTTAATGCTTAAATATTTCTAATCTTTAAATTAAATATTTCTAATATTTAAATTAAATATTTTGATTTTTATCTTACTTTAATAAGTTTAGTTGAAATGATTTTGTCACGACCCGATTTCTCGAGCCATGATGGCGCCTACCAACCAGCTAGTACGCAAGCCAACCCCTATCCTAGAACTTGAGAGTAATGGGACTGAGGGGGGAAACTATCTTCAAATAAGCGCAACATAAATAGACAGAACACATAAGAGAAAGGTGGAAGCGAACCCAAAACTATATATACAAAGATACCTCCCAGAACCTGGAAATCACATGAAAAGAACTGTTGAAAAAGTCCAAGTCCCAAAAGTGGACCACAGAAACAAGATTGCCTAAGAAAGAAAAAGCCACGTCAAAATATAAATACAGAATAGAGAAAGGAAATCCTAGAACGCCATAAGCTCACCCTCGTCTCAAGAACAGACTGTTGTAGGCTCGACCTCAATGGTGATAACTGGTGCTAGGACCTTCATGAAAACAGATGGAGAGTATAGCATGAGTACCGAAGCGATAGGTACCCAATAGGCATCATAGGCCGACTGAGGAAGAAAAGTAAAAACAAACAGAAAAGATATAATCAAGTCAAAATAAATACTAAAGACAATATCTAAGCCACATTCCCCGATAGAAACGCCATTTTTTAGAACATCCAAATATACTTCTTGGAAAAAAAATATAAACGATCGTATGTAATATATTTATCCAACTATGAATTGGGGTCGATCCCATTGAAAATATAGAATTAAATATTTGCTATTGACAATATTCTTCCATATTCTCTGTGCGATCGACCCAGACTCATAGTTGGGTAAATATATTGCATACGGCCGTTTATATTTATTTTCAAGAAGGACGTTATCAACTACGCATGCAACGATGAATAAAAAGAGAAGAAATAGCCTACTCTGATAGCATGGTACTAACCCTAGAGCATGGTTGCAGAGAAGAAGAGAAGAAATAGCAGCCCACCCTAGATTCACACAATTCAGCATGCAATTACATATTCAGGCTCAATCTAAAGGAAATGAAGTCATAGCCTACTTGAAGGCCGACTACGCACTCTTCATCACTCTATGTGAGCTTTTCCCTTCCGAACGACCTTGGATTGATGTCACGCTATCAAAAATAAAATCACAACATCAGCACAGTCGTTTAGACAATAAAATGATCAAAATCTGAGATAGACCCATTTCAGAGTCAAAATTGGGAAATGTGGTACACGCTCTGAAATTTCTTGAATTGACTCCGTGAAGACGTCCTAAACCCTCCCACGAGTTTGTGTTCGATAACGAAGCACCGCTTGGAGCTCGGAACAGCTCCACACAACAACAAACAAAATTGCACAACTTTACACAAAAAGACACTTGGGGCAGCCACTTACAACACAGATACACTACAATCAAAGACTTTCCGACATGCTCCGGCGAGTAACCCACACAACCAACGCAAACCCAAAAACACTGAAAATTGAATGACCTAAAACGGAGCTCTAGAACTCGGATATCGAGGTTTCAAAATGAGGCTGAAGCTGATTTTTCTCTTTATAAATAGCAGCAGTTTTGGTCCCTAAAAGATTAATCTAGTCGCCAAAATACTAAATTTTGGTCGCTAAAGGTGTGCACTAACAACACCAGATTTTGCTAATTATTTTTTAAAAGTCTCCGAACGGACCCTCGAAATTCGTTTGAAACCCTATGAAAATAAATCTGATATGCTACCACCCTAAATTTTACATTTCAGACTAAATGGCGCTATCAAAATTTGCATAGGAGGTCATTTCGACAAAAAGTTAGCCCCACACAAAGGTCATCTTTATCCAATTTCCACAATGGGCTTCGGTAAAAGATCGGAAGTCTCGGGAAGCGCACAAACGGTCGTTCTAGACCACACTCGGCAACCTGAAACTAACCACGCTGACATAATTCTCATACGAGTGTGTTTACCAATAATGTTGACCAAAGTCAAACTTAAGCCAAAATTCCAAGGCTAAAGCGCCAAATGGCCCCAAAGTCACACTCGATAAGTTCTCCCTCAGTGCCCTACTATTTAAAAGAAATACTGATTGTTAAAGCTAACTCATAAGCCATATCACAAACTATCCTAAAAATCTCAAAAGGCCTAATGTACCTAGGGCTAAGCTTGCCTCGTCTCCCAAATCTCATCACGCCTTTCATGGGCGATACTCGGAGGAATACCCTATCACCAACGACAAATCTCAACGATCGAATGATAGCTATTTTCGTATACTAGAATGGTAGTTGTTTTTGTACGCAAACTCCTCTAAAGGAAATAATTGGTCCAACTGACCTCCAAAGTCCATAACACAAGCCCGCAACATATTCTCAATAACCTGTATAGTACGCTCCGACTAGCCATTAGTTTGCGAGTGAAATGTTGTGCTATGATCGACACGGGTCCCCAACTCCTCCTGTATTACCCTTCAAAAGCTGGAGGTAAACTGTTAACCTGACTCTAAAATGATAGAAAAAAGCACACCGTGAAAACGGACTACCTCTCGAATGTAGATAAGAGCTAACCTCTCATGACTAAAAGAAGTATGCACTGGAAGGAAGTGTGCCACTTGGTCGATCTAAAATGACCCAAATGTTGTCAACACCTATAGAAGTATGAAGAAAATCCACTAGGAAATCAATCGAGTCAATAGCTATGCTATAGTAGAGAAACCCTCGACAAAACACCAGTAATATCCTGCCAATCCGACGAAGTTTCAAATCTCTGTCACAGAAGTGGGTCTGGCTCAACCACGAATAGCCTCAGTCTTCACCGGATCCACCATAATGCCATCCCTGGACACCACGTGCCCTAATAATGCTACAGACTCAAGAAAAAACTCACACATTGAGAACATGGCATAAAACTGGTGATCTCTCAAAGTCGGGAGCACTATTTTAAAATGTAGTTGATGCTCACTATTGCTCCGCAATTATACCAACATATCCAATGAAGACGATGACGAAGGAGTCCAAAAAAGGCTTGAATACACGAGTCATCAAATCCATGAAGGCTGTAGGGGCATTAGTCAACCAAAAAGACACCACCACGAACTCAAAATGGCCTTAACAAGTTCTAAATGTTGTCTTAGGGATGCCCGTTGCTCTAATCCTCAACTGATGGTAGCCGGATCTCAAGTCAATCTTAGATAACACTGTGGCTCCCTAAAGCTAGTATAATAGCTCATCAGTACGAGGCATAGGATAACGGTTCTTCATCGTCACCTTATTCAAATTCTTGTAATCAATACATATCCGCATTGTCTCTTTTTTCTTCACAAACATGACTTGGCACCCCAAGGTGATACACTAGGGCAAATGAATCCTTTACTGAAGAGATCATGAAATGAACACTGAGCTCCTTAAGCTCTGTGGAAGGCCATATAGTACAGTGGGATAGAAATAGGACGAGTACCTGACTGCAAATCAATGGAAAAATCAATATCCCACTGCAGGGGTAGGCTAGGAAGGTCTGCAGAAAACACATCTGAGAACTCTCAGACCATAGGCAATGAATCAATTGTAGGGCCCTCCCTACTAATATCTCTCACATAAGCCAAATATGCTCAACACCCGCCTGCCACTAGCCTCCGAGCATGTGCATAAGAAATCACCCCAACCGGCATGGGACTACGTGAACCCTGCCACACAACTTGTGGAATACGAGGCATCACTAAAGCAATAGTCTTTGCATAGCAATACAAGACAACTCAGTGAGGGGATAACTAGTCCATGCCCAAGATCAAATGAAAATCCACCATACTAAGCACAATAAGATCTGCTCGGGTATCCTGCCCATAAATAGACACCAAATAGAATCTACAAACCTGATACACTACTAAAGAATCCCCTACTAAGGTCGAAACATGCAATGGTACCACTAAGGACTCAGGACTCACCCCTAACCGAGGAGCAAATTAAGGATACACATAAGAATAAGTAGAACCAGTATCAAATAAGGATGAAGCAGACTTATGGCATAAGAGAACTGTACTTGTGATCACATCATTTGACGCCTCTGCCTCTACTCTAGCTAGAGCTTGTATAAATGCCCATGGGTGCCTCTACCATGCGCATCCACGCTACCACCTGCGCTGCCTGCACCAGGACTTTCTCGAACACTTTGATGTTGACCTCCTCCTCTAGATGGAGGGGATACTACTGCTACCGATCTTGCTGCCTCATGGGCTGGTAAGGCTGATATAGAGCTAAGACACTCTCTATACCAATGACCAAGCTCCCCACAATTGAAGCAACCCTGTGATGATCTATCCGCTACTAGAGGCCAGCTACCCTGACATGATAAACCTATATAAAACCCACCTTGGCCCTGACTCAGACTGGCACTATAACCAAGCATCTGACTCTCTCCTCCTCTATGTGCAAGATCATGGTGGCATGACGAGATAACTCATGAAATTTGGCTCATAGTCAAATACTATCATAGAGCCCTACTCCAACCTCGATAACTCATTATAGAGGCAATCTCTGACGCTCCATGGGATAACTATAGCCAGAAAAGCCTCAAAAAACTATGTCCACATCACTGGCGGGGACCCAACTTGTCTGGTCTTTATGAAAGAGCGCCACCACTGCCTGGCCGACCCATCTAACTGATAGGCTATAAAGTCAGCTCCTCTCGACTCCACCAACCTCAAAGTCCATAGTCGCTCCTGACAATTATTAAGGAGCTCCTAGGCATCCTCACCAACTTCCCCAGAAAAACCTCAGCGGCGACACTCTCAAAAACACCCCTAACATCTTCTACTCCCTCAGTGGAATAATTCCGTCTAAAACATCTGGTGAACGACGGGCAGTGCTGGCGGATACTGAACCTCTGGGCCGCTACTGCAGGCTAACCCAACGGTATTAGAGTCGGCTCTAGAACTAGTGTTGGGGCCTGTTGCTGCTTTTGAATGCCCTAATAAATGCTAGATTCTACGTAAGTATAGCCTGAAGATCAGGGACGAAAGCTGCTGCGGGTGGTGGCTAGGCTGGTCTCGGCCCCACTGACTGGGCAGCAATCTGATCTTACTAAGGTTCCGCCTCCGGCACCAAAGTCCTCCCTCTCTTTCGGGTTTCCGCTGTAGCCCGACCTCGACCACGGGTTCGACCTTTATTGTTCGTGCCAGACATCCTGTGATACAATGAAACCCGTAAGATTCAATGAAACCAATTGGAAAACTACTCACGGAAATTATAAAAATAGGAGAACACCGTAGGACATCCTGTATCCTCCCAAAGATAAGTCACAGATGTCTCTGCGCTAATTCTAAATACTCAACTAGATATTAGCTCTGTACAAGTGAGATCGATGAACCTGGGGCTTGATACCAACTTTTTAACGACCCTATTTCTCGAGCCATGCTGGCGCTTACCAACACCCAGTAGGCAAGCCAAACCCTATCCCAAAACATAAGAGTAATGGTCCTGAGGAGGAAAGTATCTTCAACTAAGCGAAGCATAAATAAACAGAATACATAAGAGGAAGGAGGAATCGAACCCAAAACTATATATACAAAAGATACCTCCTAGACCCTAGAAGTTGAATGTACATAACTGTTGAAATAGTACAAGTCCAAAAAGTGGACCACAGAATCAAGACTGCCTCAAAAAGTAAAAGGCAAGTCAAATTGTAAATACGGAACGTAGACATGAAATCTAAGAATGCCATGAGCTCACCTTCGTCTTCAAAATAGACTGTTGCAGGCTCGACCTCAACGTTGATAGCTTGTGCTCGAACCTATTTCACAAAATAGATGCAGAGTGTAGTATTAGTTCTGAAATATAGGTACCTAGTAGACATCATAGGTCAACTGAGAAAGAAAGGTAAAAACAGACAAAAAAGATAGAATCAGACACAAACAGAGGTCAGTGGAAATACGAGTAGAACAATTAGAGAGCTGACTAAGGATATTTAACACAAACCAAACTAGGCTCCCCCATAAGACCCACTAGGTACACTCATTCACTAACAAAAAAGAACCCGAACAGACTCCAATAACCTTGATAGGTACAGAGAAGCCACAACTATGGATCCCAAAGGAAACCCAACTCGAAACCTATATAACCAATAACTCCAACCAAGTGAACAAGTCAGACTTCCATATCGAGCCACCTAGACCGCCAGTAACTTCAGAGCATTACCTAGCCAGGCAAGTGTCGCGCAGGGGTATATCAATCCCTTCCAAAAGTCCTAATCTAATAGCCTAAAAGGCTAACACTCTGCGGGCCCTACCTAAGACAGCCAAGTGTGACATCTAACACTCACAAGGGACCTTCACTAACCAGAAAGAGTGCGCAGTACTGTCAACTCCGAAGAGGACCTCAAGCAACTTATATCCAACTACCCAACCAGCTAATCAACCCAGGGGCCCTGCCAAATGCCAATCAGGTGAGTCAGCTATCACTCTCAGGGGCCATACCAAATGCCAGCGAGAAGGTGCTGGTAAAATCAACTCCCTAGAGAATATCAAATTCCAAGCTATCATGGATCAACATCCACTACTAACCGTATCAAAATGGTGAATCAACTCCAAGCCATCGTGGATTGACGCCCACTGTCAACTACCTCACACCAGAACCGACCGCGGAACACCAAATCCAGAAAAATACTATGCCTCTAATAAATCATAGACATCACAGAAATGGGGGGAGAATCCTGAAGGATCACAACCAATAAAAATCCCCAAGCTAGAGTCAACTATCAGACCCAAGTGTGCTACGCCGGACTACAAGGACCTAATCCATCTGTATCAACATCAAAATCACTCTCCTAGAGCTTTTCACTTTCGAATGGCCTCGGATTGTTGCCACGCTATCAAAAATAGAATCATTGCATCAACACAGTTATTTACACACTAAAATCAACAAAATTGGAGTAAGTCCAATTTCGGAGTCAAAATCGATAAATGTGGGACTTTCTCTGGATTTTTGGAATTGACTCTGTGAAGATGTACTAAACACTCCCCTAAGATTGTTTTCCAAACGGATCACCTCTTGGGGCTCAAAACGACTCCATGCAACAACAAACCAAAATGCATAACTTTACATAAAAAGACTCTTGGGGAAGACACTTACAACGCAAATACACCACAATCGGAGGCTTTCAGACACGCTCCGGACAGTCATCCACATAGATAACGCACCACCGAACATGTGGATTTCGAATCACCCAAAACAAAGCTCTAGAACTCGAGATATCGAAGTTTCAAAATGCGGCTGAATCTAATTTTTTGCTATATAAATAACAGCAGTTCTAGTCTATTAAAGCTAAATCTAGTCAGTAAAACACTAAAATTATGGTCGCTAAAGGTCTACATTAGCAACACTAGATTTTACTATTTATTTTAAAAGTCTCTGAACGGACCCTCGAAAGTCATTCGGGACCCTACGAAAATAAACCAGATATGCTACCCCCTTAATTTGACATTCTAAACTAGTGGTGCAGTCGGAATTTCCATACGAGGTCAATTTGACAAAAAGTGGGTCCCATATCCTAATGCCATTTTTAGCTAATTTTCACAACGGGCCTCGAAATAAAATCGGATGCCCCGATAAGTGCACGAAGGATCATTCTAGACCAAACTCAACATTTTGAAACTTACCATGCTGACAGAATTCTCATACGAGTGTGTTTACCAAACTCAAACTTAAGCTAATATTCAAAGGCTAAAGCACCAAATGGCCCCAAAGTCACACCTAATTTGGCAGCTTTGGAGCTGATGCAACCATCAAAATTCCCATATCAGGTCGTTTACTTGAGGTTATGCCTGGAATTAAAGTTGGCAAATGGGTTGATTGGATTGGATTTGAATGGATTGGATATGAATTGATTTAAAATGGATTGGATACAAATCCACTCATATAAAATATGGGTAAATATGGATTTGGTGAAAAAAGGTTTGGGTAAAATGGTTGTAACCCACTTTAATCTCCTAAAGCGAAAAAAATATTAAATAAAAGCTTTGTTGTTAATATCTCAACCCTTACCATCCCACCCTATCCCTACCACCCCACGCCTGTACGCCCCACCCCCACCCCCACCTCCCTCCTCCGCCAAAAAAATAATTAAAAAGACTTTATTTTTGGAAAGAAATTTTTCCCTACCTCCTCACACCCCACCCCGCCACCCCTACCTGCACCCACCCGTAATTTTTTTTTAATTTTATTTTTTACCAACTCTACCCCACCCCTGTAACGCAAACCCAAAAAAACTTAAAAAGACTTTTTTTATAAAAAAAAATTGAATTTTTATTTCAACCACTACCCCTCCACCCCCCTCTCACCACCCCAACCTGCCCCCGCCCTCAAATTATTTTTTAAAAAACAAAGCTCTTTTTTTGTAAAAAGATTTTTAAAAAAAATATTTAACCCCTACACGTCCACCCCCACCCCCAAAAATTTTTTAAATAAACTTTTTTTATTCGAAAAAATAAATTTTTTAAATATTTTCTTTAATAAAATATTTTTTTCCAACCCTACCCTCTCCCCCCTCACCCTAGGACATCTCCCACTCACACACAAAAAAGTTTTAAAAAAAAACCCAAGTTTTTTTTGGGCCCACCCACACCCTTAATTTTTTATATTTTATTTTTAAAATTAAATAGTGCAATTAGAGATTTTTATGATAAAAGAGTGATATATGGGTATAAATGGATTATTATGGTGACCTATTTTGTCCATTTTATATGTGCTTAAATAGGTTGAAGTCGATATTTACCCATTTAAGAAAATATGAGTGATCCATTTAATTGAAAATGGTTCCATTTCACTAATATGGGCTGAAAATGCCACCATTAACTGAAATCAACTTTTCAAGTTTCAAAAGATCCAAAAGAGGAAGATGGGCATAAAAGCCAAATGAAAGACCAGACTATCGAACAGTCAGTGCTAGCAAGTCATAAATGCCTTGTGGTCGCTACACGAACGCTCTAACGACGGAAAGAAGGCATAAACACAAGTATGACCTGGGTGTCATGTTCTGACACATATATTTGATTGGGTGTCAGGTTCTGACACATATTAGACCAGGTGTCACATTCTGACACATGCATATTGGATCGGGTGTCACGTTCTAACACACTAACCGTTTGGATGTTGCTTCCATGAGAAAACCACTTGTGATTGTTACATTTATAATTACCTGTCATGGTTATTGGGTAACTGTATGTTGCTCCTAAAATGATGATTGAATTATGCATTTTGTATATGTATGTTTATGGTGTTGTAATGACATGCTTGTATTACACTACTAGAGTAGCCGCGTGATCCTACCAGTACCCTATGGTTTCATGTACTGATACTGCACTTGTTCTTTCTTTGTTGAATATAGGGCATCTTCAGGAGGCTAGTGACAGACCTTAGCTAGGTGACCATTTACCACACCAGTTTTGAGGGTGAGCCAGTTCTTTCAGGCTGCCATGGGTCCTTCACTTGTTTTAGTCCTTTCTTTTCGGACTCTGACTAGAAGCTTAAACACTTAACTTATGTTAAGTTTTTGGGGTTGCACCCCATTTTCTTAGACTTGTTGATTAGTAGAGTTTTAGTATAATGACTTTCAATTATAGGGGTTGAATTTCCGCGATAGTTGTTTGTTAGACCTTCGGAGTTTATATGAATTCCGTATTTATTTAGTCATTTAAACCTGCTTCCAATCTTTAAATGGTGTAGTTTCTGAAAATTGCTTAGTGGGGTTGTAGTAGTGGTTCTCCCATTGGAGGGTTGGTGTGGGTTTCAATCAAGGTGGTATGGGTCGTGAAAAAGTTGGAATTAGAGCCCTAGGTTCTTTGATCTCATTGTACAAAAATGATTCTAGTAGAGTCATGCGGAACAGTATGGAGACATCTGTATTTTCTTCTAGAGGCTACAAAACTTTAGGAAATCTGTTTGTCTTCTTCTCCTCTCGTGCTATGACTTGATTCCAATTGGTATCTGGTGATCCAAATTGGTATCTAATCTCTTTCACTCTTCTGTCCATGGTTAACATGCGATACAATGGCGTCGTCCCGTATCTCCCATCAATGAGCCAGAAGAGGAGTCCACAGTAAGAGGTCGTGGTCGAGGCAGTGGTAGGGGAAAAGAAAGGGGTAGAGGCCGAGGAAGAGGGGAACTCGCCAGTGGTGGAGCCCCAACTAAGAATGTTCCCAGGAAGGAGGATCCTCCTGCACCCCAAGAAGAGGTAGAAGAGAATGTGGAGATTGAAGATGAGGAGGTTGTTGGACTAGAGGAGGATGCACAAGCTAGGAATATAGGCATTCCTCCCTTAGACGTAGTGTTATCTCAGCAGATCATGAATTTTCCGAATGGGGTTGGTCAACCTCGAAGTCCTTCCCACAGTGTAATTTACTCAACCTCCAATCAATTTTCCCGTGACTACTACTATTCCCAGGATGGATGGAGCTTTAGGCACTGATGCCTTCTTCTGTCCCTTTTTGGGTCCTATGATGACTGGCACTGAGCATGATATGTTGACTAAGTTTTTGAAGCTGAAGTTGCTTGTGTTCCATGGTTTTGAGAGTGAGGTTGCCTATGAGTTAATTCTGGATTATTATGAGAGGCTTCACAAGTTAGGCCTTCTACACCCGCTTGGAGTAGAGTTCATGACCTTCCAGCTTCAAGGTGAGGTTATGTAGTAGTGGAGGGCCTATATGGAATGTAGATCACCATTCTTGCATCCACTAACTTGGACGCAGTTCCATGCTCTGTTCCTGGAGAAGTATGTACCCCGGACATTGAGGGATCGCAAGAAAAATGAGTTCATGGCTTTGGAGCAGGGTTGTATGACTGTAGGTGCCTATGAGGTGAAGTTCCATGCCTTGTCTAGATATGCTACATAGTTGGTGACTACAAAGGAGGAGAGGATTCATCTATTCCTCAAGGGATTGAATCCCGAGTTGTATGTATTGTCTATTAATATGACCTCTATAGGTAAAAGTTTTAAAGAGGTGACATACATTTTGAAGAAAGTGGAAGAAGTTTGACATGATGGGCAGGCCAAGACTTTGGGTAAGAAGCCCAAGAGCATAAGTAACTTTCATGGTTCCGAATCAAAAAGTTCAGGTAGGCTGAAGATTGCAGCTAGACAAATTCACTTAGCTCTGCCCGCTTCTACAAGTGGTTACTCGGGTACTGCACAACAGAATTCCATTAAGGATAGTGAGAGAGTCGTACCTTCGTCTGGCAGCAAGCCATATTTTTACCACAATTTTTACAATTGTGGAGAACCTGGGCATATGAGGAGAGATTGTCCTTATTCGCACATGATGACTCCGTGCAGCAATAGACCAGAGAAGTGGTACCAGCGAGCAACTGTATTAATGGTAGAGGATGACCACAAGGTGGGTGAGGAGGAAATCAACAAGGTCGTGGAGGCCGAGGAAATGGTAATGCAGGTAGAGGAGTAGTGTAGCCAGGCAAGAAGGTTTCCCGTCAAGATGACAGAGCTTAGTTTTATGTCTTTCCAGGCAGGACCAATGTTGAGTTGTTTGATGCACTGATCACACATACTATTCTTGTGTGTAACCAGATCGCTACTGTTTGTTTGATCCGGGATCTATTTAGTCAGGTGTTAGTTCAGTTTGCCTTGGGATTTGATGCAATATGTGATGTGCTTGACACCCCCTTCAATGTTTCTGCCCCAGTTAGAGAGTATGTCATTGACACCAATGTTTATCGTGCTTGTCCTATTTTACTTATGGTTTTCATACTTGGGCTGACTTGGTTATTCTGAATATGACTGCCTCTCATATAATCTTAGGCATGACTTGGTTGTCCCCTTATTATGCAGTGCTTAATTGTAATGCTAAGTTTGTGACTCTAAGAGATCCCGGGTAGGAAAAAGTTAGAGTGGGAAGGGGTGTACAAGCCTAAGCCAACTAAGGTCATATCTTTTGTTCAGGCCAGGAAATTGTTGGGGCAGGGGTGTTCGGTTTATTTGGCTCATATTCACGATGTTGATGCCGAGTCTCCCTCTATTGACTCTATTCATGTAGTGTATGAATTAAAGGAAGTGTTTCCTACTGATTTTGTAACACCCCGTAGCGTGAAGAGGTAAGTTATCAAATTGTTAGGATTTCCACGTTTCACCTACGAGGACCAACCATGCCCCATAGTTTGACCCACGCCTCATAGGTGGGCCTTGTGGATTGCCACCACGGAAGCTTCCCGAGGCAGTGAACCACGGCCAAGACCCACATCCCGTGGATGGGTCCGTGACTTATTATTAGGGGTCCGTTGATGGCCCAAAGTCTCTGTCAAGACCATGCATGACCAGGACGGACTGTAGGTCTATCCACGGTCAGTCGACGGGGTCTCGTGGGTTAGCCTATTGGGACAGTTAAGTTGACGGTTTAAGGGTATTATTTCGTTTTAATTAGATCAATGTGGTGTCGTTTTGCCTAAACCTAGACCACATATATAAGGATTCTAGACATCTAAACTCACTCAATTAAGTCATTCTCTCAAATCACAAAAGAAAACCCAAATTTCCTCTCAAATATTCTCTCTCTAGAAGGTAGAAGAAGGAGATTGAAGCTAGGTCATAATCAAGTCTTCTAATCTTCATGATTTTGTGGGATTTGTGACTAAGTTATGATGGCTTTTCATCAATGGGATCCTTTCTCCCATGGAGTCCCCTAGAATTCCATAATTTAAAGAAGAATTTCCCTAATTGTAGTTAGGGTTTCTTCCAATGTTGTGGGTTATGATGAATGTCGATCCAATTGAGTGGATTGTGATTGTTTATGATTGAATTGATAGAATTGGATGTATTTAGGATGAAATTACCTGTACCCATGCCTATCATATGAACCTAGGGTATAATTGATATGATTTGGGTTGATGCCGTGAAGGGAAACTTTATGGGTTAGATATCTCCTTATAGGATTGATGAATTATGATTAGAGTTGCTTGAGATTAAAGCATGTATGATGAATTTTATTTAATTGCTTGAGAGTAAAGCATAAATGATGATCATGAGATGTAGTGCTTTGACAGTAAAGCTTAGACTATGAATAGTTGATTGTTGATGTTGTAGTATGGAAGGGATACTTCCTACAATGAATTGATAAGCATGATTGAATGGATGTGAAAGGTTTACTTAGACGAATAATTCTAGGTTGAAAGGATTGCTCACCTAAAATGAATCTAGACTAAAATGCTTAATGAATTATTAGGCTAGACACGATTACCCTTGACCTCCATATGCAAGGATATGAGTTGATTCCCATATTCCTTAGCATTGAACAAGAAGTGAGTCCCCACATTCTTACTATGATGAATGGACATGGAGGCGAGTACTAATGTTCCTTATGAAATGATGTGGAGGCAAGTACCCATTTCATATGATGAGGTTTTGGAGGTGAGGACCCTCAATTAAAAAGTAAGTAAGGCAAGAGGCGAATACCCATTAGCCTTTGTAAGTTAGGCATTGAGGCGAATCCCCATGTCTTTAAAAGTAAGTATGACTAATGTGATTATGCTATGAGGTTGATTTCTTGGAATGTTGCTAGATATGTCATCCATGATGTAAGCTTGACTAGATGCTTATTATGTCATGATTATGCTTATGTCTTATGTCCTATGTTGACTAATGCCTATGTTGTATTGTTTATTCTAGCCATTATATTTAGTACTTGATAGTACTAACGCATACTCTTGCCTACATTCTTATCAAATGTAGGGTCCGGTGACATTGACTTTCACGCTCATGGCTAGCTTCATTGTTGATCAAGGAAGTGAAGTTCTTTGTGAGTCCTCATTGTGTTCATGGATGTGATCACCATTTTCCCTTATGTCTTTCTTTTATGTATTGGAGTATTGTATGGGCTGCGTCCCAAGACTTTATTCATGTTGTTTAGATGGTTTGAGACAATTTCATTAGACTTCCGCTCATTTTTATAACAGACTTTGATTGTATTGAGAAGTTTTAAATTCCCTCTCATTTCTATAACTTTATGTTATGATATGATAAGTGGCTTGTATGAGGCCTCTCGGGGTCTTATACGCCTTGTTACATCTGGGGGCATCGTTGGGTCGTGAAAAACTTGGTATCAGAGCACAAGGTTTAGAATGGTTCTAGGATGTCTCAAACCACGTCTTGTTCATAATTATAAAATGCGCCACATTTATGAATGAGAGGCTATTAGATGTTTAGGAAATTCTACTTCTTCACATCTTTAAGTCGTGCCATGGAGTTTAACTCTATAAGTCTTTTTGCTAATCCATGCCTAATGGTTTTCAGGATATGACTACTACAAGGGCTAATGCTAGAAGGTTGGAGAAAGCCAATGTTGAGAAAGAGGTTCCTCCCAAAGCTCCTCCTGAATATCCGATTGACCTATTGAATGAGAATGTGACAAATGTGGAGTTTATATCGACATTACAAGTGTTGGCTCAAGTCTGGACGTCACAAGCTAACAGAGAGGTGCTAGCCTCCATGAACCTAAATGTGGGTACGACTGTGGCAAGAGTGAGAAATTTTAAAAGAATGAACCTCCCCGAATTATATGGCACCAATGTTGAGGAAGACCCTCAAGAGTTTATCGACGAGGTCTATAAGGTACTTTGTATCATGGGTATGACTCTGATAGAGAAGGCGGAACTAGCCGCTTACCAACTCAAAGGGGTTGCTCGGATTTCATTTAATTAGTGGAAAGAGGAAAGGACGGTAGAAGTGGGTCCCATAGAATGGGAAATGTTCAAAATTACTTTTCTTGATAGATTCTTCCCTCTAGAGATGAGAGAGGCCAAGGTACTTGAGTTCATCAACCTTAGGCAAGAAAATATGAGTGTAAGGGAATACACTTTGACGTTCACCAAACTATCCAAGTATTCTCCTTCCATTGAGGCATATCGTAGGGCCAAGATGAGTAAGTTTGTGTCGGGATTATCCGACATTGTAGTCAAAGAGTGCCGCATTTCTATTCTTGTTCATGACATGGACATTTCTCGTCTTATGATGCATTCCCAACAAATTTAGGAAGAAAAGATCAAGGAAAGATCTAGAGAGGCAAAGAGAGCAAGGGTGGATGATGGTAACTATTCACATTCTAGGTCTGGTGGACAGAGTCATTCAAAGTTCCAGCAAAAGTTCTTCGGGAAAGGTTCCTCAAGTGCTCCTCAAAGGCCTAATAATGAGAGGGTGGGTAACCCAAAACCTCAAGAAGATGGTAATAGGCCTTCTATGCCTACTTTTGCTAAATGTGAGAGAAATCACGAAGCGAAGAGTCTAGTGGATTCTAATGCTTATTTAAGGTGTGGAAAAATGAATCACAAAATAAGGAATTGTCCTTCGATTGCTAAGAATGATGTAGATGTTCATCGTAGGGCTCAAGCCTACCCCTCATCCAGTCCGAGTTGTTCGGGTGGAAATACTCCTAAGCAAAACCATTTTTATGCTCTCCAAACTAGAGATGATCAACAGAGTTCACCGAATGTTGTGACTGGTATGTTAAAAGTTTTCCATATAGATGTGTATGCTTTACTTGATCCAGGGGATACATTGTCATTTGTGACTCCTTATGTATCTATAAGATTTGATACGCTTATTGATATATTGTTAGAACTTTTTTCTGTCTCTACCCCATTGGTGAGTTTGTGGTGGCTAAGAGGGTTTATAGAAGGTGTCCCATTTCTGTATTCCACAGAGTCACCTTCATCAATTTGATAGATCTTGACATGATAGATTGCGATGTCATCTTGGGTATGGATTGGTTGCATTCCTATTTCACCACTATTGATTGTAGGACTAAAGTAGTCAAACTTTTGTTTCCAAATGAGCCTATCCTTGAGTGGAAGGGGGAAATTCTATGCCTAGAGGTCTATTTGTTTCTTACCTAAAAGATAGGAAAATGATATCGAAGGGGTGTGTCTACCATATAGTAAGGGTGAGGGATATGTAGTCCAAAACTCCTATTCTTGAGTCGGTCCCGGTTGTAAAAGTGTTTCTGGAAGTTTTCCCCGACGATTTATCAGGTGTTCCTCCTGAAAGGGAAATAGACTTTGGGATTGACCTTCTCCCCGATACCCAACCTATCTCTATTCCTCTTTATAGAATGGCTCCAATGGAAATTAAGGAGTTGAAGGAGCAATGAAGGGACTTATTGGATAAGGGTTTTATCCGACTGAGTATCTCTCCATGGGGTGCTTCGGTGTTGTTTGTTAAGAAAAAAGATGGTTTACTCCGTATGTGCATTCATTACCGCTAATTGAACAAAGTAACCATCAAGACCAAGTATCATCTTCCAAGAATAGATGGCTTATGTTATCAACTCCAAGGGGCTAGTTATTTCTCTAAAATTGATCTACGGTCGGGTTTTCACCAATTGAGGGTGAAAGAGGAAGATATTCCCAAAATGGCTTTTAGAATCCGATATAGTTATTATGAGTTCTTGCTAAAGTCCTTTGGCTTGACAAATGCCCCAGTGGCGTTTATGGACTTGATGAATAGGGTGTTTAGACAATACCTTGACATGTTTGTAATTGTGTTCATAGATGATTTTTTGATCTATTCGAGAAGTGAGAATGAGCATAGTGATCATTTGAGGATTATATTGCAAATTCTCAAGGACCAACAACTCTATGCGAATTTTAGTAAATGTAAGTTTTGGTTAAGGTCCGTAGATTTCCTTGGCCATATAGTTTTAAGAAAGGGTATTGAGGTAGATCCAAAGATCAAGGATGCAGTGAAGAGTTGGTCTAGACCTCTATCACCGATAGATATTAGATGTTTCTTGGGTTTGGCAGGTTATTATAGAAGGTTTGTTGAGGGGTTTTCCTCCATTGCTTCTCCTTTGAAAGATTTGACTCAAAAGAAGGCCAAGTTCCTATGGTCGGAAACTTGTGAGAGAAGTTTCCAAGAGTTGAAAGATAGACTTACTTCTGCTCTGGTGTTGACTTTACCGGAAGGTACGAATGGCTTCATGGTATATTGTGATACCTCTAGAGTTGTATTGGGATGTGTGCTTATGCCAAATGGTAAGGTGATTTACTATGCTTCAAGGCAACTAAAGGTTAATGAGAAGAATTATCCTACCCAAAATTTTGAATTAGCGGCGGTGGTATGTGCCTTAAAGATTGTGAGGCATTATTTGAATGGGGTCCATGTTGATGTGTTCACCGATCACAAAAGTTTGCAATATCTGTTTACTCAAAAAGATCTAAATCTTTGCCAAAGAAGGTGGCTTGAGTTATTGAATGATTATGGTATGAGTGTTCTCTATCACCCCGGTAAAGCAAATGTGGTGGTGGATGCCCTTAGTCGAGTATCCATGGGTAGTGTTGCACATGTTGATGATGAGAGAAAAGAGTTGGTTCGACATGTTCATAGGTTTTCCCGATTGGGAGTTCAACTAGTGGATTCCACCAAGGGTGGTATTATGGTCCATAATGGTTTCAAATTATTTTTCGTGGCCGATGTTAAAGCAAAGCAGTGTCTTGATCTGACCTTAGTTGAATTGAAAGAGGCAGTACTAAAGAAGTCCATAGATGCTCTCTCCCAAGGAAGAGATTGTGTCCTAAGGTACCAAGGTCATTTGTGTGTTCTGAATTTTGATTACTTGAGGGAATAGATTCTATCAAAGACCCATAGTTCTTGGTATTCTATTCACCAGGGAGCCACCAAGATGTACCGTGATTTGTAGGATATCTATTAGTGGAATGGGATGAAGAATGATATTGCGGGATTTGTGGCTAAGTGTCCTAATTGTCAACAAATAAAGGTTGATCATCAGAAACTAGGAGGTTTATCCCAAGATATTAGCATTCCTACTTGGAAGTGGGAAGATTTCAATATGGACTTTATAGTGGGACAGCCCCAAACTCGGCACCAATATGATTCAATTTGGGTTTTAGTTGACCGAATGTCGAAGTCGGCCCATTTCATTCCCGTCAAGGTTTCCTATACGGTGGAAGATTATGCTAAGTTGTACTTAAGAGAGATGGTAATATTGCATGGAGTGACCTTGTCCATTAACTCCGATAGAGGTACTCAATTTACTTCTTAGTTTTGGAAGTCCTTCACAAAGGGTTTGAGCACTAAAGTTAAGCTTAGCACAACTTTTTACCCCCAAACCGATGGGCAAGAGGTAAGAACAATCAAAGCATTGGAAGACATGTTGAGGGCTTGTGTGATTGATTTCAAGGGAAATTAGGATGACCATTTGCCTTTGATAGAATTTTCCTATAATAATATCTATCATTCTAGTATTTGTATGTATCCATTTGAGGCTCTTTATGGTAGGACGTGTATATATCCTCTAGGATGGTTTCAGGCTAGTGAGGTTTCTTCGATAGGACCCGAGTTAGTTAATGAGGCTATAGAGAAGATTCCACTCATTAGAGAGAGGTTGAGAATGGCACAAAGTTGACAAAAGTCTTATGCCGATGTTAGAAGGAGAGACCTTGAATTTGATGTGCATGATTGGGTTTACTTGAAAATCTCACCCATGAAGGGTGTAATGAGATTTGGTAAGAAAGGGAACCTTAGCGCCCATTTTGTAGGCCTATATCACATTTTGAGACGTGTTAGTAAGTTTGCATATAAGCTTGATTTGCCAAATGAGTTGGCATCGGTGCATCCAATTTTCCATATCTCTATATTGAAAAAGTGTGTTGGAGATCTGACATCAATAATTCCCTTAGAAGGGTTTGAAGTGAAAGAGAACCTTTCTTATGAAAAAGTTCTGGTTGAGATATTAGACTGGAAAGTTAAGTGATTGAGGAACAAAGAGGTTGATTCCACTAAGGTGTTATGGAGAAACAATCTAGTTGAGGGTGCTACTTGGGAGGCCGAGGCCGAGGCCGATATGATGTCCCGATATCCTCATCATTTTCATCCTATTCTAGCTTAAGATAATGAGTTCCTCTTGGTTTGTTTATGTTTGAAGTCATGTGTGTTTTATGTGTTCCCATGATTTCCTTAAATTTGCATGTTCGTGAAAAAAAATAGCTTAAGTTTTGAAAGAAATGGCTTTTATGTAGTATTTACCTCATGTTATTGAGAATTGAGTATGAGTTGCTTGTAGACTTCATGAGATAAGTTTTAGAACATGCCTTGACTTGGAGTGGAGATCCCCTCCTTCAATTTGTGCTTTTTGAGATTGAATTGCATTTAGGATTCACGAGATTGTGCTGAGCATTGTTTTGATTTGGAGATGATAGTTCCTCCTTGAACATGAGTAGTGTTAAGATTTCATGCATATTGGACTTTAGAAGTAGTTCCTACTCCCTTATGGTGCATTGAGTATTTTTAGCTTGGAGATGAAGGTCCTCCTCAGTTGCCTACATTTAGATGAGTAGCAGGCATGATGTGTTGCTAATCTTGATCTTTTTATCTAGAAACGTTCTTAGAATCTCATTCGAGGACGAATGATCCCAAGGGGAAGATAATATAATACCCCGTATCCTAAAGAGGAAAGTTAGCAATTTTTTAGGATTTCCAGGTGTCACCAACGAGGGCCAACCAGGCCCTGTGGTTGGATCCACGCCCCGTTGGTGTTCCTCGTGGATGGCCACCATGGAGACTGCTTGAGGCAGTGAACCACGACCAGGACCCACGCCCCATGGATGGGTCCATAACTCATGGTTAGGGGTCTGTCAATGGCCCAAAGTCTCTATCAAGACCACGCCCGATCAGGATGGACTATAGGTTCATCCACGGTCCGTCCGCAAGGTCTCGTTGGTAGGACTGCTGGGACGATTAAGTTGAGGGCTTAAGGGTCTTTTTCGGTTTTGATTAAATTAATATGGTGTCGTCTTGCCTAAACCTAAACCACCTATATAATGATTCTAGACCCCTAAACTCACTCAATTAAGTCATTCACTCAAATCAGAAAAGAGAACCCAAATCCCCCCTTAAATATTCTCTCTCTAGAGGGTAGACGAAAAAGAAGGAGATGGAAGCTAGGTCCAGATGAAGTATACTAATCTTCAAGATTTTGTGGGTTTTGTGACTAAGGTATGATGGCTTTTTGTCCATGGGATCCTTCCTCCCATGTAGTCCACTAGAATTCCATAATTTGAAGAAGAATTTCACTAATTCTAGTTAGGGTTTCTTCCAATGTTATGGGTTATGATGAATGTTGATCCAATTGAGTGGATTATGATTTTTTATGATTGAATTGATAGAATTGCACGTATTTAGGATGAAATTACATGTACCCTTGTCTATAGTATGAAACTAGGGTAGAATCAATATGATTTGGGCTGATTCCATGAAGGGAAACTTTGTGGGTCAGATATCTCGTTATAGGATTGATGAATTATGAGTAGAATTGCTTGAGATTAAAGCATATATGATGAATATGATGTTAACTGCTTTGGAGTAAAACATAGATGATGATCATGAGATGTAGTGCTTTGAGAGTAAATCCTAGATTAAAACCTCAAGACGTGGGGTGTAAGCCCTACGAATCTTAAAAAGTTTGAACTACAATGTATTATATTAATATAATAACACAAAATTATAAAAATACATCAATGGTTTGAGATAATTACAAACATGATTAAGGAAACTCATAGAAAATAAAACTTCTAACATGATTATACTAGTATAAATAATCTAATATCTTAACTTTCTAATAATAAAAGAATCATTATTTCAAAATAAACTTATTATACTATATAATTTACCCTCTAAAAGAAAATAATCAATAAAACTTAACACTATTATAATAAAAACATCACTCTATCATTAATAAAAATAAAATTACTTTCAAATAGATAATAAAATATGATAATTTTGAGAGATATGACAAAACCATGAAGACTAATGATAAGTGAAAAAGTAAAATTTCGCTAAGTATTTTTAAAAGAAATGTTACGTATTAAATAATTACCTTCACAATGTTGCCAAACAGTAAAGGTTCGATACTACAACTTGTTACTTGATTTACTCTCAATCTTCTTATCTCTATAGATTAAAATATTATGAAGTATGATTCATTTATTAAAGAATTACGAGGATCAACAATGTTAACTAAATATTTTAACACATAATTTGTGTAAGATCTATTTGGCGAACCCCATTGGGTGTGCTTAGGGGGTACAGTCGGACGCTTAAAGCGTAAGTATTACAGAACTAAGTCCCACAGTTGAGTCTCGAGGCATTTTCCTAGAGCCCCACCTAGTGCAAGCCCTGAGGGGAGTTCCAACAGAGTTTTTTAAAACACCGCCATCAGTTAAAGATTAGGTCTTAAGATGTACCCAAAATGACATTTAGGACCCATTATGGACACTATGAGTTCTTAGTGATGTCGTTTGGGTTGACCAATGCCCCTGCACCCTTAATGTATTTGATGAAGGTGTGTTCAAATTGTTCCTAGATTCTTTTGTTATCGTATTTATTGATGACATCTATGTTTTATCGAAGAGTAAGGAAGAGCATGTCGACCATCTTCGTATTGTTTTGGGTGTCCTTGGAAAACAAATGTTGTATGCAAAATTTTCCAAGTGTGAGTTCTGGTTGACTTCAGTTGCCTTTTTAGGGATGTGGTTTATAATGAAGGGTTAATGATAGATTCCCGAAAGATTGAAGCAGTCAAGAACTAGGTTTGGCCTAGCTTTGTGACAAAAGTTAGGAGTTTCGTGGGGCTCTCTAGTTACTATCATCAGTTTGTGAAAATTTTTGCATCTATCGCCATACATATGACAAGGCTGACTAAAAAGGAGGTGCCTTTCGAGTGGACTGACAAATGTGAAGAGTGCTTCCAGAAACTCAAGACTCTTTTGACCGCATCACCTATTCTGACACTTCCAGTGGAAGGTATTTATTTCATTATTTATTGTGATGCTTCACATTCGGCCTTCAGCGTTGTGTTGATGCAGGAAAGAAATGTCATATCTTATGCATCATGACAGTTGAAGGTGCATGAGAGAAACTACCCGACACATGACTTGGAGTTGGCAGCGGTAGTGTTTACTCTCAAGATCTGGCGGCATTGCCTTTATGGTGTCAAATATGAGGTGTTTACTGATCATCGTAGTCTACAACATGTATTCACTCAAAAGACCTAAATTTGAGGCAGCGAAGGTGAATGGAGTTACTCAAGGATTATGATGTTACTATCCAATATCATCTGGTAAGGCTAAGGTAGTGCCAGATCCATTAAGCCGAAATTTGGTGTGTATGGGTAGTCTATCTTTCTTGGGTGTGTCAAAACGACCTTTAGCAAAGGAGATTCAGACCTTGCAGTCTAAGTTCATGCAGTTGTCTATCTCAGAGAAAGGTGGGGTATTATCCAGCATTAAGGTTAGGTCCACATTCATTGAGGAGATCAAGGCCAAGCAGTTTGAAGGTGAGAGTTTGAATGAACTCAGAAAGAAGACACCGTCTGGTAAGGCACAAGATGTGGCCCTTGACGCGGGTGGTGTAATCAGTTTTAAGGGAAGAATTTTGGTTCCCCGAGGGGATGACTATATTTAGAAGATGTTGAAAGAATCTCATGGTTTGCAGTATTCCATTCACCTAGGTGTGACCAAGATGTACCGAGATTTGAAACGACTTTATTGGTGTCCTGGCATAAAGTATGAGCACCAATGGCCTGCAAGTTTGCTTCAGTGAATGCCAATTCTTCAATGGAAGTGGGAAAGGATAGCTATGTATTTCGTGGTTGGTCTCCCCAAGACCTTGGGGAAGTTTGACTCAATTTGGGTAATGGTTGACAGACTGACTAAGTCTGCCCACTTCATTCCAATCAGAGTAAACTATAATGCTTGGCAATTAACTAAGGTTTATGTGAAAGAAAAAGTGAGGTTGCATGGGGTACCCCTTTCTATCTTGTCACACCGTGGTACGTAGTTCACATCCATGTTTTGAGGGAAATTTCATGAGGAGTTGGACACTCAACTCACTTTTAGCAGAGCTTTCCATCCACAGAATGACGGGCAGTCAGAGAGAACTACGCAAGTGTTAGAGGACATATTGAGGGAATGTGTGATTGACTTTGAAGGGCATTGGGATAAGTTCCTACCTTTGTGTGAGTTCTCCTATAATAACAGTTACCACTCCAGCATTGACATGGCACCGTTCGAGGCACTTTATGAGAGGGGATGCAGATCACCCATAAGGTGGTTTGAGGATGGAGATGTGAAACCTTTGGGGGTTGATTTAGTGAAAGATGCTCAGGATAAGGTGAGAAACATCCAAGCTAAGCTTCTAGTGGCCCAGAGTCGACAAAAAAAGTATGCGGACTGTAAGGTAAGGGACATGACATTTCAGGCTGGTGAGCAAGTTCTTCTAAAAGTGTCACCCATAAAGGGGGTGATGAGATTCGACAAGATGGGCAAGCTTAGTCCTCGATACATCTAGGCATTCGAGATTCTTGATTGTGTAGGGCCTATGGCTTATAAGTTGGCTTTATCTCCTAGCCTATATGGAGTCCATCCAGTGTTCCATGTGCGAATGTTGAAGACGTATCATGGGGACGAAGATTACATCATAAAGTGGGACTAAGTTTTGTTAGACAAAGACCTTCAGTATAAGGAGGAACCTGTAGCAATTATTGATCGCGAAGTCCAGAATTTGTGGACCAAGGAGATAAAGTGCGTGAAAGTTCAATGGAAACATCGTCCAGTTGAGAAAGCTACTTGGGAAATCGAGAAGGACATGCGAGACAAGTATCCCTAGTTAATTGACGATTCAGGTACTAGTCTACTCCTTCCTTAGCCCATTTCTCCTAGTTTGTTACTATGGGATGAGTGATGGGTAAATTGGTATCTATTGTAACGATCTGTTCGCTTCGGTATGAGAAAGCCAATGGACAAGGAATTTGGGACAGGAAACCTATAAGTAGTAACTTGGAAATTTCTAGCCTAGGCAAGACCTGGATGAAATATTATTCAGGTGAGGTATAGGGAAATACGGTAATGGATGAGGGATTTAATTATTAGTTTGATCAAGTGACTGTATAGCCAACACATTAAGAATCTTGTACGACTTTACGGAATCAAATTTGGGCGAGTAGAACTCCTGAAACTGATCTTGACGTGAAAGGGTAGTTTTAGAACGTCCAGGTTTGAAGGTGTGTTGTAAAATGGGAGCTTGGAACTCAAATTCTGAGTTTTTGTCTCCGTACAAGCCGTTGAGGCGAGTTTAATCCTGCCAGGGTGGGATCGCTGTGGTGGGATGGGTCCACCCATGGGGTTCCAATCGCGACTTAAATCGGGGAAAAACCTCAAAATCATTATTCTCTACAAAACTTCATTCTTAAGAGCTAAGGGATGACCCAAGGTTGTTTCTTATCAGATTCCCACTAATTCTCACGCTAAAGGTAAGTTAATTACTCCCTTAATCCATATTTCGATTATTAGAATTTAGAATCCTTGTAAATTATCATTGAGGAAGGGATTTGGCCTAAAGTTAATGGTGGGAAAAGCCCTAGTTGAACATTAGGAACATGGGTTTGGACTTGGGTTGAAATTTTGATATAATCCAGGTAAATTAGGCCTTGTTTATTGATCGTTGCATTAATTACTTGTTTTAGACCAAGAACAAGCTGAAAGACTTTGGAAAGGGAAGGCTCAAGTGTCATAGGAGTATTAAGGCTTGGTTTCGAGGTAGGTGATTTTTCAATTTCCTGTTGTGTGATATATTCCTATTATTTTCTTCATTGTATGCATGCATGTATGTGAATAGGGAAACACAGACCGAATCAAATTAAATGATTATAAGTGAACAATTATATGCCATGAACTTTTTGCTTGATTGTGTGACTATGTGCACTATACATTGTGGTGTGATTGTCACTGTGGTTGTGCTTACTGGACCGGGTGTCACGTTTCGACACATATATTGGACCGGGTGTTACGTTTCGACCTATATATTAGACCATATGTCACGTTCCGACACATGTATATTGGATCGGGTGTCACGTTTCGACACACTAACCGTTTGGGTGTGGGATCCATGAGAGAACCATTTGTAATTGTTACATTTATAATTACCTATCATGGTTATTGGGAAATTGTATGTTGCTGCTAAAATGATGATTGAATTATGCATTCTGTATATGTGTGTTTACTGTGCTGTAATGATTTTCTTATATTACGCTACTGGAGTAGCCGTGTGATACTACCAGTACACCATTTCGTGTAGTGATACTGCACTTGCTCTTTCTATGTTGAGTACAAGGCATCTTCAGGCGGCTACTGACAAACCTCAGCTAGGAGACCATTGATCAGACCGAATTCGAGGGTGAGCCAGTTTTTTTAGGCTGCCATAGGTCCTTTACTTGTTTTAGTCCATTCTTTTTGGACTCAGACTAGATGTTTGGACACTTTACTTATTTATAGTTTTTAGGGTTGCACCCCATTTTCTTAGACTTGTTGATTAGTAGAGTTTTGGTACAATGACTTTAAGTTCTAGGGGTTTAATTTGTGCGATAGTTGTTGGTTAGACCTTTGGAGTTTATGGGAATTCCGTATTTATTTAGTCATTTAAACATGCTTCCGTATCTTTAAATTCTATAGTTTCTTAAAATTATTTAGTTGGGTTGTAGTAGTGGTTCTCCCACTAAAGGGTTGGTGTGGGTGCCAATACAGCCAAAAATACTACATACAATCTACAAAAATATTGTGGATGTTCTAATCGAGCATCTGTCAAGATTTTGCGGTACTTATTTTCTTTATTTTAGGTTAAACTGTACCTCATCTCATTAATTTATTTATGGAGTCTGATGTAATTATGTGATTAGTTTTCTTATAACTTTTCCGCATTCATAATTTGATTGAAATGAACATCGGCGTCTTAAGTTTATTTTGTTAGTTAAAATAAACTTCTCGTATTATTAGGCATCTTGAGTTATTTTTGTGTTGTTTCTTCGTGCAAATCCCTAAAAGATGAAAATAATCCTATTATTAGGTAAAAATTAATTTTTTCTTATTATTCAATTATGTTGTGCCTAAGCAATTGTTTTTATGGAATTGTTGTACCTTAATGTTGAAGTCAACTGCCTATTTTAATTTAAGTGTTTTTTAGATAAATGAGTCATTACCCAATAAACAAACAAATGAGTTATGTTATTGAACTCGAATCTACTCCATTTTTTGGTTGGTTGGATCCTTTGATATGAGAACTTATTTAATAATGGAACAAAAGGATTAGTTTTCATGAATTCACAAATTAAGAGTAAGCATTTTAAACAATGGATGAGCTTTTTGAGACATTTAAAGAAACTCAAGGATGCGGTGACACTCTTTGTCAAAAAATATAATTAAATTTTATTAATTTAAAATAAGACTATAAACAAAATTAGTATGTCCGATGCGAACAAAGCAGTTATGCTCTTAAGCTATTTAAATGTCAAAAATTGAGAATGCAGTTATGTATCCGATTTGAGATTTATAAAAGCTCAACAATAAAAATGCGAGCAAATCATGGCCTGAAATAATATATTCAAAAATTATTTAATTAAATATAAATTAATAAAAGTGACTGTGCTAGAACCATGGGACTCAAGAGATACCTAATGCCTTCACATCGGTCAACAGAATACCTTACCTGAATTTATAGTTTGAGGACCAAATAAAGAGTCATTTCATTTTTGTTATGGATTAAATAGAAAGGTGACTTGGAACACCATAACTCCATTCCATCTAGTGACTCTGAAAAAATAAAAACAATCCCTAATAAATATTGTCACTTAAATTGGAAAATTGTTTGGTGTCCAAAAAAAGGGTGTGACATCTCTGGCGACTCTGTTGGGGACTAACCATTATTCGAGCTTTGTTATATTGACTTTTTCTTGATTTTATTATTTTATTCTTGGATATATTATCTATGATGTCCTAATGTTCTACTTGCTGCTCATTTATCACTTTTATATTTTTGAATTTTACTATATTATCTTATTCTCCCGCGCATCTCATTTGAGTCTCTAAAAAATAACGTAGAAGGGAATGCATTTTATGCATTCGACTTTCTTTTTAGATAAATCATGAGTGTCTTGAAACCTAGTGAAAGATTTTTAACCACACATACTAGGTGGGTTTGGATCAGCAATGAAGTCGAAATAGCGCTCCGATCCTACCGATAAGTTGCCCCTCCCTGGATCGAGTTGTCTACTTGGATAAGCCAGTGTAGACACCTATCTTCTTCAGGTTTCAACCTAGTGAAACTGAAACACACACATGACTACTCCTAGTAGGCTCCACTTGTTTGTATTATTATTTGCAATTGACTTAGTGACTCAACCTAGGGTCGGGTATGTCTAGGACATGTATCCCTCTTTTATTTGATTTCTTAGATAATTTATATGTGCTATATAGAAATGGAATTAGTTAGAAGGTCTTTGAAAATTTGCAAATTCTAGGCTAATTAGTGAAATGAGTAAAAGAGTTGTCTTTTTATTTTTGATAAAGATAGGGAGAAAAAACCAAAAATATTTCTACTTTTAGAAGTTATTACACATTTCTTATAAACGAAAAAAAAAATTCACTACTTAACAAAAATTGCACAAAAAAAAATTATTTTTAGTTTCTTTTGAACATTTTGTAAAATAAAAAATCAAAAGATTTTACTCTCATAGTACTTTCAAAATAATGCATTTGTCAAGACAAGTTTCAATATTTTAATTTTTTTTAAAACTGTCCAAACAGGATGTACTACACCACACTTGATTCTCAACTCGATGTGATACGTAGGCAACCCTCCTCGAGCTCGATGAACTTTCAAAAATAAATTCAAAATAAATTATTCCTTATTAAAAATTTAAAAAATATTCTATTCCTTGTTTAGAATAATAAAAGACAGTATTTATTTCTAATAACAAAAAAAATGTTTATGATCTTCCCTAACTATGTTTGACCTGATTCTTGCTTTGACAAGATACGTAGGCAGTCTTATTTTGAGGTTCGATCCAACCAAGGAAAAATCTAAAAAGTCCTCATCACTAAAACTGGGCAATAATAAAGGAGATATAAAAAAATCGGTTTTGGATTCGACATTTCTTTAAAAGAATTTTTTTTCTAATTTATAATTTTTTTTTTGACTTGGTTGGTACCAACATATTTAGGAGTGTGCATAAGAAAAAAAAAGTCTTAAACTATTAGGCAAGACAAACCAACTTTATTGTGACCTATAGACTTCATTTGGTACATTTTGATATATTTATCAAATATTTGAGAAATTATCTTGCTTAAAGTTAAGGCTAAAACAATTCGACCTCATTGTTTCTTGTGCATTTCGTGGTGAGCTTTTAGAGATAAAATTCAATTGTATGACTTTGTTGATCTAGAATGTGGCCCAAATGTTGGTTAAGGGAAAATTTTGAACAACATTTACCTAGGGAAAAGATCATATACTTTCTTTGAGCGAATTGTGTCTTTCAATCCTATTGAATGACATGTTATCCATAGAATTTCCATTTTGAACATGGAGCCTTTTTATTTGAAAAACAACATCTCAACATATATCATTTTGAGTGCTTCAATGTGCTATCTATTAATCTCACCTCCTTGAGCACTCTATCAATTATATACACAGTGCAAAAGATCTAAGTTGGCTAACAAAGTGAAAGGGTCAAATATGAAAAAGTCAAAAAAAATACACAAACAAAGAAAATCTAGAAAGAAAATTGAAAAAAGATCCTCCAAAAGGGGGGGGGGGGGAATGAGAAGAAAAAATAAGAAAAAAAATAAATGTGGAGAAGCTTTCAAGAAGACAAAGATCAAATGCGAAAAATGAAAAACATTTGAGAGCATAGTGCAATTTTGAGGAAGAAATAGTCCTTTATCCCCAATGAATATCCTACCTATCCCTAAGCCTAAATTACAAGTCAATGACAGCTCATATTTAATCTCATTTTTTGTTTTCTCACATTAGTGGATAGTTATATGAGGGTCAAGCATAACTTTATGCCCCGAGAATACACTATGGATATGGACGGTACTCGAGAACCATTGTTGGTTCCTAAGCGAACACTAGGCCTGGCTGACTACTTAGCGGAAGACTTTCGCAAGTAAAATGGGAACTTCAAATACCAAACTTTAACTCGTAATATGTCAAAACAACTTAACTCAATGAATTTTTGAAAGTACTTAAATAAACATGAGAAATCGACTCAAACTCTCAAAACATCAACAAGGGAAATAGTGAAAGACTCCTCAACTACTATTGTCTATGAAGCCTCTAAATACTATGATAGATGTCGGGACAAGACCAATGACATCTTAACAAATCAAAAGTATAAATGTGGAACCTTTCGAAAAGCAAGGAGTCTCACCAAAGCGAAATGGAATGCAAATGGTATCAACGGAGTATCTGTTAATGACCCTGAACACTTGTATCTGCATCATAAAAAGTTGCAGGTCGAATGACGTTAGTACATTGAATGTAAAAGCATGTATGGGGAAAATAGAAACAAAAATAGCTAAACTAATAACACGGGAAGACAATACTAACCTCAAACTTAACTCGAATATGAAATTACTAATATATATACAATATTTAAACCATTTAAAACAGTGGATATCAACTCAAATGTATAAAAATATAGTAAAATACTCTTTCCTCTTATAAGGGAGATGCTCTAACCGACAAGCATCATTATGAGCTACGTGATGATACAACGTCTCACCCACACCACCAGAAATGTCCTATACCTTGTCGGGGTATAGAGCACCTTAACTAAGTGGATCTACTAAGCTATGCTTAAAAGTAATAAGGAGTCGTATAAAAAGTATGATCCTTTTCCCATGTTTGCTACATGGTTTATGAGGAATATGATTTGTCTGAACTCGTCCCCATATCAATTCTCCATACTACTCTCAATAATATATAACTCATGCTCAAATGTAAACTTATTTAGAAATTGATTTTTCTCTTTTTTAAATGTAAAAGTATTACATTTTGGGAATACTTAGTTCCCTTATACTCTTTTTTTCAATCATGAGTGCAACTCTTCTCATTCTCATACTCATTTACTCAAGACTTAGTTCAAAACTTTAGTTAATTGCAAAAGGGTTATCAAATTTGACTCAAAAGGACCTCTTGAACTCTCCTCATAACTTTACTTTAATTTGAAATGTAAATTAAGATATTTGATTAGGATAGATTAATGAAGACTTTAAGAGTTAAAATATAGAAGAGGACGAAGACACGATTCGAGAAAACACATACGGGATGAAGAACGGAGATGGAAATGCCATGCGACCCTGTCGTATCTGTGGCACGTCACGCCAGTGATGTGCTGTAAAATCTTGGCACATTTGGTGCTCAAAACTAAGGAATATTGTGAGAACTCGAGTGCATTTATGTAGATTTGATGTGTTTGTTGAATGTTTAGACATGTTTACACTTGCGTGGGAAAGTAGGAAAAGAGTCGTGAAGGGAATGTACTGAAGGAAACACCATGGAGCCCTAAACGGGTCGTGGCCTTCATGACGAGCTGTTGTGAGGCTCGTTGAAATGAGGGAGTGAGTTTTGAGAAACCAAGCTAAGTCCAAGTGAAGACCACGGATCCCAGATGGGTCGTGGTCCTCTTAACGCACCATCTAGTTGTTCATGAGGAATGGCACCAATAAAGCTTTGTGGATTTAAGTCTGAAGTGAAGGCCACGGGACCGTAGACGTGACGTGGTGGTGACAACGAGCCATTGTAATACTCGTAAAGAAAAGGGCAAAATAACAGCAAAGACCCAGATGGAAGCTCAGCATCACGATGCTCAACACGGCCCGTGATGCTCAAGACGGGTCACCTTAGTGCCCATGAAGGATACCTAGAAAGGAAGTCCCACATTGTCTAAGTGCTTGACAAGTCGTTTCGCTCTTGACGGGCCATTGTGGCTCCCATTAAGTCCCCCGACAAGTCAGTCCTACTGCGAGTATGACTTGTTCTGAACAAACTATTTGAATTAATTAGGCTTAATTTTTTAATCATCTCATGATTATGTGACCGATAGACTACTTTCTATGTTTTCTACTCTTTTTTTTATCGATTAACTTCTGATCAAGACATGAAGCTTTTAATTTCTTCTTTGAATATCAATCATTCTTTGAATTTCCAATCTTCCTAAGTGATTACTTTTAATGTTTTTGATATACCGTGAGTTTAAGGTATTTTTGAAGCATTTCACTTGAAGTTTGTGTGAGTCTTGGGCATTTTTTTATTAGATATGATGTTGTTTATATGTTATTTTTGCAGGAAATAGGTTTGGAGCGATTGAGTGAGAAAGGAGATAAAATGGCAGAAGTAGCTTTGACGGAGCCCAACCATGGACCGCCATTCAGTTGACAGGCCGTTGGTGGGGAGACATAGATTTCAGTTCAAGAAAGTCTGACTAAGTGTGGAACCACGGAGGCAAGCGATGCCCCGTAGCTTCAGTGACAGACCGTCGATTGATGGTCGTCGTTTTGAGCAGAGAGTTGAGTTTCAGTACTTGAACCAAAAAGGAACAAGACGGACCATAGTCCAATCCATGAACCGTAGGTGGCAACCGTCTTTTGAAGATCCTAGATTTTTGGCCAAGAGCTAACCCACGGAGGTGAACCAAGAACTCTAGGTTGATCGACGGTCTGTCAGTGGTGTCGTCGATCAAAAACATGCCTGAACCAATATTTCCTTATTTCCTTTTCCTACTTTGTTTAGGACTTATCTATTATAAATATAAGTTGTAATTTTCGTGTTTGGGAGTTAGACCTTTTCAGAGACTATTGTTTTTTGGCTTTTGGGATTATTTTGCAAACAATTTAGCAGTTTAATTCTTGAAGCTCTTTTATGCATTTTTATTTTGACTTTCAATTCAAGATTTCGGTATTCATCTATTCTAATTGTAGGTTCCTAATTTATCTTATTAACCCTAATATAAATTGTGAATTCTAAAGCATGAGTAACTAAATCCACAACAAGGGTTGTGAGAATCATGAGCAATTAACAAAGTGTTACTAATAAATAAGTAATTCCAGAATAGTGTTTATGCATGTATTGTTAATCCTTTCATTTAGAATGCTTTTTCACAATGGCCAATGTTAGAACTTTCCTAGTTCCTACTTACCAGACCAAGGAGCTAATGAACGAGAAAGGGATTGAACAAGAGAAGTTTAGTTAAGTTTAGCTGCTATCTAATAGATTGACCTTAATCATTATGATGAGATGGCTAATCTGGGGTTAAAGGTAAGAGTTAGTAAAGCATACACCCCTAGATGGACCAAGTTGCGTGGCAAAATTCCCTACTTGGAAGACCAATCACTTAGGGATACCTAACTTATCAACCTTGCATGCTAGCACTAGGATAGAGTTACTATTATTAGGAATACTGCGTTAGGAGATTGTGGGGAACAAATATGCCTTAGTTTTCATCTCATATTGATATCTCAAACTGCAAATGTTGCTTAATTGTTACTTAGTGATACAAATCAGTAAAACTATTATTTTATTTACAAATCCCCCCACCCAATTTATTACTTTTCTCAAAAATAGTTTGACTACACCTAGATAATCTTAAGTTTGCTTAAGTCTAAACCATACTCCTCGTGGGATCGACCCTAACTTGAAAGGTAGGTTCTTTATTTGGCAACGACTGCTTATACTTCTTTTGGGAGGAGTAATTTGGGCGTATCAAATTTTGGCGCCGCTGCCGGGGAATACGACTTTTAGATTACACTAACTTAATTATTGAACTTTAGTCAAGTATTTCCTGATTTTACATTTTTGTTTTGTTTTTATTTTCTACAGTTCTTACCTCTAGTGTATGCCAAGTACATAGAGTCAAGGAAATACCCTGACGCTCTATGATCTAGAATTAAGGAGAATATTGAGAAAAATGGTTGGAAAGGCATAAATCTCGAGGTACATAATGATCCCATCGGAGAGGGTCAAGGGGATTGAGCTGGTTTTCGACCTCTTGTAGTTGTGAATGTCCCTGCTCAAGTTTAGGGTGGTCATCTAATCAAAAATTCAGAAATGGTGCAAAACTAGCCAATACCGAGAGTTTGTGATAACTACAGGGTGGACTATGACTCGGTGGACTCAACCGGTGCTATTGTTCTCCTTCCACTACCTCAGGGACATTTTTTTGTTTTGACCAGTAGTCTCATGCAAATGCTTACATCAAGAGGGTCGTTTTCTGGGTTACCTTCGGAAGATCCATATGCTCACATGACTAAATTGAAAAGTGTTTGTAATAGTAGTGTGGGACAACCAACTTGGACATGGATGTAATAGGTTTCGTTGACAGGTGATGCTGCAGTGTGGCTTTCTGAGCTGTCACACAATTTAATCTATACATGGGACCAACTATACAAGGTGTTCATGGCAAAGTATTTTCCGGTTTCCAAGAAGTTGAATCTCAAGGATAAACTAAAGAACTTCATGGCACTACCCAGAGAGTCGGTAAGTAGTTTGTGGGATAGATTCACTGTATTCATCAGGAGTGTGATGAACCACCTTATAGATGATGAGTCATTGAAATAGTACTTCTACAAAGGACTAGATGACAATGGAAAGGTTGTGCTAGATACTATTGCTGGAGGATCTTATAGGGAATGAACTTTTGAGGAGATTGTTGAGAAACTTGAGAGGATCTCCAAAAATAATAAGCCATAGAGAACTAGTAAGGCAAATAGTGGCAGAAGCACGTTTGCTTTCAAAACTGCACCAAATCAATTAAATGATGATATTCGTGAGGAGATGGCTCAAATGAGGATAGAAATTCGTTTGGTATTAAAACATGTGAGTGGGAGTGCAAAGAAAGTCATTGTTGTGAGCTACAAACCTAGAGCACCGTCGATTGATGTGTACTTTTATGAGGAGGATCAAACTAAAAAAATTGGCACCAAGGTCAAAGAAACCAAAGTCCGAACTATGGCTACTACAATCGTGATGGGAACTATGTTCGTGATGGGTACTACAATCATGACAACAACCACAACCGAAATAGTTATGGAAACAGGAATGAGAAGAGTGGACCCTATGTTCCACCTGGTAATAGAGAGGCTGGTATAAGTATGACTTGCATTGAAGATATGATGCAGAAGATGATGAAAAGATTTGATGAGACTAATGATAATGTGAAAGAGATGCGTAGTGATTTATCTCGAATTGGTCAGAAAGTTGACGCCCATGCTGTGTCGATTAAGCAACTTGAGCAGCAATTTAGTCAGTTGTCCATGACGGTGACCCACGTCAGCAAGGCACACTTCCTAGCAACACAATCAAGAATCTGAATTATGGTCATTGCATGGCAGTCACTACTCGCGAAGGAAAACATACTATAGATCCCCCCCCCATGACAACTGAGGTGGAAAGTGTGAAATAAAAGGGTGAGTATGAAGTTGAGGGTACTAAGGAGCCGCAAGTTTATGCAAAAAAGAAAGCTGAGGTGACCCAAAAAGTTATTCCCATGCCAAGACCTCCAACTCCCTTGCCAAAATGGATGGTGAAGAAGACTGAAGAGGAAAAATATAGCAGGTTCATCGCTATTTTAAGCAGCTTCCCATAAATGTCCTGTTGGTAGAAGGTTTGGAACAAATATTTGGGTATGCGGAGTTCATGAAAAATTTGATGGCCAAAAAAAGGGCAATCAGTTTGAGAATGAGAAAAAGTTGCAACATGGTAGTGCCATTGCTACTAGGTTGCAGAAGAAAGAGGATCCTGGAGCTTTCATTATTCCTTGTACCATTGGTATATTTCACTTTGCGAAAGCTTTGTGTTACTTGGGTGCCAACATTAACTTAATGGCATTGTCGATCTATAAAAAGTAGGGTTTAGGAGTTCCAAAGCCGACAACGATGCATTTACTTATGGCTGGTAGAACTGTGAAGAGACCTAGTGGAGTGCTCCAAGATGTCTTTGTGAAAGTTTAGTCATTCATCTTTCCGGCGGACTTTGTGATACTAGATTTTGAGGTTGATTTTGAGGTCCCCATAATCTTAGGGAGACCATTTCTTGCTAGTGGGCGTACGTTAGTCGATATGGAGAATGCGCAGATGGAGTTTTGATTAAATATTGAGAAGGTAACTTTTAATAAATGTCGGTCTATAAAGCATGAAAGTGATCTTAAGTCGGTATCGGGGGTCTATCATACTGTGGAGCAAGAATCAAAAGTATCCATTGAAGAGAGGTTAGGTGTTGAGGCATTAGCAGCTGTGATGATGATTTTTGATAGTGATGGTATTGATGACTATGATGAGCTAGTTGTTGCACTTGATGGGCTTCAGTTTCGTTTCAAACCAAAGCGGTTGGAATTTAACATGAAAAATTGAGACACCCCACCAGCAAAACCATCCGTTGATGAGCCTCCAAAACTAGAACTTAAGGTCATTCCATCCGACTTGCGGTATTTATTCTTGGGACAAAGTAGCACTTTGAATGTTATTATTGCTGCTTACTTGAGTGTAGGGAAAATAGAGGCTTTCATATTGCTATTGAAGCAGTTCAAAATGGTTATATGATGGACTATTGCGAACATTATTGGGATCCCACCAGGTATTTGTTCTCACAAACTATAACTCATGCCGGACCACAAGCGAAGTATTGAGCATCAAAGGATGTTGAATCCCACAATGCAAGAAGTAGGGGTGTGCAAAAATTGAACCGACCGATAAACCGAACCGAAAAAATGTTATTGGGTTGTTGTTATTGGGTTATTGGGTTTTTAATGGGTTTATAAAAAAAAATTATTGGGTTAGTGGTTCGGTATCGGTTTTTGCTATTGGGTTATTGGGTAAACCGATAACCCAATAAGACGGTAATAATTGACTATTTTACCCTTCCTAATTATTAAATATTAATAATTTAATATACAACTAGACACTATAACTATATCAAATTATTAGTACTCTACCCACTTCACACTAGGCCGTTTTACTAGTCTTTACTGTTTACTCAAAATCTAAAGACTAAAGGAAGGGTTCACAATTGTAGCCATTTGATTTTAGTTTTAGTTTTAGTCTTGTTGGACTATTGGATTTTAGTTTTAGTTTGTAATTGTAGGTTGTAGCATTTGCAAGTTTGTAAAGGTCCG
>JAJOOS010016136.1:0-30083 GCA_029582725.1 Solanum chiquidenum
TCTATGGAGTCGGTAGGCCCTAACGGCCAAACCGGCCAATTTTCATGGTCAGACAATCCTCGAAACAAGCATACCCCCTCATTTGCCGATTTTCGTGTTCTATAATTCACCATCTTTTTTTATTACCCGGAATTTCGACGTCAAAAATGCCAAAATATTTCATGGACGTCCATTAATACCTTAGATATGGAGTAGGTTAGCCCTAACGGCCAAACCGGTCCATTCTCAAGGTCAAACGATCTCCGGAGCAATCATACCCCCTATTTTGCAAATTATCGTGAGCTACAATTCACCTTCTTTTTTGGTGATCCGGAATTTCAACTTCAAAAATGCCAAAATATTTCATGGATGTCCGTTAAGCCCTTAGTTTTGGAGACGGTTGGCCCTGATGGCCAAACCAACCCATTTTCAAGGCAAAAGAGCTCCAGAGCAGGCATACCCCCCATTTTGCCCATTTTTGTGTGCTATAGTTCACCATCTTTTTTGGTAATTCGGAATTCGGACGTCAAAAATGTAAAAAAATTTCATGGACATCCATTAAGACCTTAGCTATGAAGCCGGTTGGCCTTGACAGCTAAACCGGCCCATTTTCAAGGTTAAGAGCAGGCATACCCCCAATTTTGCCGATTTTCGTATGCTATAGTTCACCATCTTTTTTGGTGATCCAGAATTCCAACTTAAAAAAACCCAAGTTTTTCAACGACGTCAGCTAACACATTAAATATGGAGCCAGTTGGCCTTAACAGCCAAATCGGCCCATTTTAAAGGTTAAACGAGCCTCAGAGCAAGCATAGCCCCCTATTTTAAAGATTTTCATGTTCTGTAGTCCATGGATTGTTTTGTGATCCACAATTCCGAGGTAAAAATTGCTGAGAATTTTCAAGGACATCCGCTAAGACCTTAGCTATGGAAGGAGTTGTTCCTGACTGCCAAACTGTCCCATTTTCAAGGTCAAACGATCCCCGTAGCAGGCATACCCCTCATTTGCAAATTTTTTTGTGCTATAGTTCACAATCTTTATTGGTGATCTGGAATTCCGACTTCAAAAATGCCAAAAAAATTAATGGACGTTCGTTAGGACCTTAGCTTTGGAGACGGTTTGCCCTGACGGCCAAATCGACCCATTTTCAAAATCAAATGTGCCTCAGAGCAAGCATACCCCCAGTTTTGTCAATTTTTGTGTGCTATAGTTCACCATCATTTTTGGTGATCCAGAATATCGACGTCAAAAATGCAAAAAAAAAATTATGGTCGTCCTTTAATACCTTAGCTTTGTAGACGGTTGGCTCTGACGGCCAAACCAACCCATTTTCAATGTCAAACTAGCATCGGAGCAGTCATATCCCTATTTTGCCAATTTTCATCTGCTATAGTTCACTATCTTCTTTGGTGATCCAGAATTTTGACATCAAAAATGCCAAAAAATTTCATGGACGTCCGTTAAGCCCTTAGTTTTGGAGACGGTTGGCCATGATGGCCAAACCGTCCTATTTACAAAGTCAAACGATCCCCGGAGAAGGCATACCCACTATTTTTCTAATTTTTGTCTGCTATAGGTCACCATCTTTTTTGGTGATTCAAAATTCCAAAGTTAAAAATGCCGAAAATTTTCATGGACGTCCGTTAAGACCTTACCTATGGAGCCGGTTGGCCATGACGGCAAAACTGTCCCATTTTCAAGTCAAACGATCCCTGGAGCAGGCATACTCCCTATTTTGTTGATTTGCGTATGCTATAGTTCACCATCTTTTTTGATGATCTGGAATTCCTACTTCAAAGAGGCTAAATTTTTTCATTGATGTCCGTCAAAACCTTAGATATAGGGCCGATTGGCCTTGGTAGCCAAACTGGCCTATTTTAAAGGTCAAACGATTCTCGGAGCAGGTATACCCCTATTTTTCTGATTTTTGGGTTTTATAGTCCATGTATTATTTTATGATCCAGAATTCCGACGTAAAAAATGTCGATATTTTTCATCGACACCCGTTAAGACCATTGATATGGATTTGGTTATCCTTGACGGCCAAATCGGCCCATTTTCAAGGTCAAACAATCCCCGGATCAGGCATACCCCCTAATACCTTAGCTATAGAGCTGGTTTGCCATGACGGAGAAACCAACCCATTTTCAAAGTCAAACAAGCTTCGGAGGAGGCATTCCCCTCTATTTTGCTGATTCTCGTGAGCTATTGTTCACCATTTTTTTTGGTGATTCAGAATTGCACTGTCAAAAATGCTACAAAATTTCATAGACGTCCGTGAAGACCTTAATTATGGAGTTGATTGGCCCTGACGGTGAAACCAGCTCATTTTAAAGGGCAAATGAGCCACGGAGCAGATATACCCCACTATTTATCCGATTTCCGTGTGCTGTAGTTCACCATCTTTATTGGTGATCCCGAATTCCGACATCAAATCTACATAATTTTTTTAGGGACGTCCGTTAAGACCTTATTTATGGAGTCGATTGGCCCTAACGGAAAAACCGGCCAATTTTCAAGGTCAAATGATCCTCGAAGCAAGCATACCCCCTATTTTGCCGATTTTCGTGTTTATAATTCACCATCTTTTTTGGTTACCCAGAATTTCGACGTCAAAAATACCAAAATATTTCATGGACGTCCGTTAATACCTTAAATATGGAGCTGGTTGGCCCTGACGGCCAAACCGGTCCATTTTCAAGGCAAACGATCTCCGGAGCAATCATACCCCTTATTTTGCAAATTATCGTGTGCTATAATTCACCTTCTTTTTTGGTGATTCAGAATTTCAACGTCAAAAATGCCAAAATATTTCATGAATGTCCGTTAAGCCCTTAGAGACGGTTGGCCCTGACGGCCAAACCAGCCTATTTTCAAGGTCAAAAGAGCTCCAGAGCAGGCATACCCCTCATTTTGCCCACTTTTGTGTGCTATAGTTCACCATATTTTTTGGTGATCCAGAATTCGGACGTCAAAATTGTCAAAAAAATTTGTGGACGTCCATTTAGACCTTAGCTACAAGCCGGTTGGCCTTGACATTTAAACCGGTCCATTTTTAAGTTTAAACGATCCCCACAGCAGGCATACCCCCAATTTTGCCGATTTTTGTTTGCATAGTTTACATTTTTTATTGGTGATCTGGAATTCCAACTTAAAAAGACCCAAGTTTTTCATCGACGTCTGCTAACACAGTAGATATGGATCTAGTTGGCCTTGACAGCCAAACAGTCCCATTTTAAAGGTTTAACGAGCCTCAGATAAAGCATATCTCCCTATTTTAAAGATTTTTGTGTTCTATAGTCCATGAATTTTTTTGTGATCCAGAATTCCGAGGTCAAAAATACCGAGAATTTTCATCGACGCTCGTTTAGACCTTTAATATTGAGCTGGTTGGCCTTAAGGGCCAAACCGTTCCATTTTAATGGTCAAAAAAGCCTCGGAGCAGGCATACCCTTTGTTTTACCGATTTTCATGTGCAATAGAACATGTATTTTTTGGTGATCCAGAATTCCGACGTAAAAAATGCTGATATTTTTCATGGATGTCTATTCAGACCTTAGTTATGGATCCGGTTGTCCCTGATGGCCAAACCAGCCCATTTTCAACGTGAAACGATTACTGTAGAAGGTATACCCCTTATTTTGCCGATTTTTGTGTGCTATAGTCCATTTATTTTTTGGAGATCCAGAATTTTGATGTAAAATTGTCAAAACTTTTCAGGAACGTCCGTAAAGACCTTAGATATGGAACCGGTTGGCCTAGACGGCCTAACCGGCCCTTTTTAATGGTCAAACGGTCCTTGGAGCAGCCACACCCCTTATTTTGCTGATTTTTGTGTGCTATAGTTCACCATTTCTTTTGGTGATCTAGAATTTCGACGTCAAAAATGCCAATTTTTTCAAGGACATCCGTTAAGACCTTAGATATGGATGCAGTTGTTCCTTACTTCCAAACCGTCCCATTTTCAAGGTCAAACGATCCCCACAGCAGGCATACCCCTTATTTGCCAATTTTTTTGTGCTATAGTTCACAATCTTTATTGGTGATCTGGAATTCCGACTTCAAAAATACCAAAAAATTCTATGGACTTTAGTTAGGACCTTAGCTTTGGAGACGGTTTGCCCTGACGGCCAAATCGACCCATTTTCAAAACCAAACGTGCCTCAAATGAAGCATACCCCTTATTTTGTCAATATTTGTGTGCTATAGTTCACCATCTTCTTTGGTGATCCGAAATTTGGACGTCAAAAATATAAAAAAAAACTTATGGTCGTCCTTTAATACCTTAGCTTTGGAGCCGGTTGGCTCTGTTGGCCAAACTAGCCCATTTTCAATGTCAAACAAGCATCGGAACAGGGATATCCCTATTTTGCCAATTTTCGTGTCCTATAGTTCACTATCTTTTTTGGTGATCCAGAATTTCAACATCAAAAATGCCAAAATATTTCATGGACGTCCGTTAAGCCCTTAGTTTTGGAGACGGTTGGCCATGACGGACAAACCGTCCTATTTACAAAGTCAAACGATCCCCGGAGAAGGCATACCCACTATTTTTCCAATTTTCGTCTGCTATAGTTCACCGTCTCTTTTGGTGATTCGAAATTCCAAAGTTAAAAATGCCAAAAAAATATATGAACGTCCGTTAAGACCTTAGCTATAGAGTCGGTTGGCCCTGACGGCAAAACTGTCCCATTTTCAAGTCAAACGATCCTGGAGCAGGCATACTCCCTATTTTGCTGATTTGCGTATGCTATAGTTCACCATCTTTTTTGATGATCCGGAATTCCAACTTCAAAGAGGCCAAAACTTTTCATTGACGTCCGTTAAAACCTTAGTTATGGGGCCGGTTGGCCTTGGCAGCCAAACCGGACTATTTTAAAGGTCAAACGATTCTCGGAGCAAGCATACCCCTATTTTTCTGATTTTTTTTTATAGTCCGTGTATTGTTTTGTGATCCAGAATTCCGATGTAAAAAATGCCAGGATTTTTAATCGACACCCATTAAGACCATTGATATGGAGCCGGTTAACCTTGACGGAACCTGCCCATTTTTAAGGTCAAACGATCCCCGGATCAGGCATACCCCCTAATACCTTATCTATGGAGTTGGTTGGCCCTGACGGAGAAACCGGTCCATTTTCAAAGTCAAACGAGCTTTGGAGCAGGCATTCCCCTCTATTTTGCTGATTCTCGTGAGCTATTGTTCATCATTTTTTTTGTTGATCCAGAATTGCGCTGACAAAAATGCTACAAAATTTCATGGACGTCCGTGAAGACCTTAATTATGGAGTCGATTGGCCCTGACAGCCAAACCGGCTCATTTTAAAGGGCAAACTAGCCACGGAGCAGATATACCCCTTATTTTGCCGATTTCCGTGTGCCATAGTTCACCTCTCTATATTGGTGATCCAAAATTTTGACATCAACTATGCCTAATTTTTTTAGGGACATCCGTTAAGACCTTATCTATGGAGTCGGTTGGCCCTAACGGCCAAACCGGCCAATTTTCAAGGTCAAACGATCCTCGAAGCAAGCATACCCCCTATTTTGTGGATTTTCGTGTTCTATAATTAACCATCTATTTTGGTTACCCAGAATTTTGACGTAAAAAATGCCCAAATATTTCATGGACGTCTGTTAATACCTTAGATATGGAGCTGGTTGGCCATGACGGCCAAACCGGTCCATTTTCAAGGTCAAGCGATCTCCGGAGCTATCATACCCCCTATTTTACAAATTATCGTGTGCTACAATTCACCTTCTTTTTTGGTGATCCGAAATTTCAATGTCAAAAATGCCAAAATATTTCATGGATGTCCGTTAAGCCCTTAGTTTTGGAAACGATTGGCCCAAACGGCCAAACCAGCCCATTTTCAAGGTCAAAAGAGATCCAGAGCAGGCATACCACCCATTTTGCCCATTTTAGTGTGCTATAGTTCACCATCTATTTTGGTGATTCGAAAATCGGACGTCAAAAATGTCAAAATTTATCATGGACGTCCATTAAGACTTTAGCTAAGAAGTCGGTTGGCCTTGACAGCTAAACCGGCCCATTTTCAAGGTTAAACGATCCCCAGAACAGATATACCCCCAATTTTGCCAATTTTTGTATGCTATAGTTCACCATCTTTTTTGGTGATCCGGAATTCCAACTTTAAAAGACCAAAATTTTTCATCGACATCTGCTAACACATTAGATATGGAGCCAGTTGGCCTTGATAGCCAAACCGGCCCATTTTAAAGGTTAAACGAGCCTCGGGGAATGCATTGCCACCAATTTTAAAGCTTTTCGTGTTCTATAGTCCAAGTATTTTTTTGTGATCTAGAATTTCGAGGTAAAAAATGCCGAGAATTTTCATCGACGCTTGCTTAGACCTTTAATTTGGAGCTGGTTGGCCTTGAGGGACAAACCGTCCCATTTTAATGGTCAAAAGAGTCTCGGAGCAGGTATATCCTCTGTTGTGCTGATTTTCGTGTGCAATAGTCAATGTATTTTTTGGTGATCCAGAATTCTAACGTCAAAAATGCTGAGATTTTTTATGCACGTCTATTCAGACCTTAGCTATGGAGCCGGTTGGCCCTTACGGCCAAACCGGCCCATTTTCAAGGTGAAACGATACCCGGAGCAGGCATACCTCTTATTTTGCTGATTTTCGTGTGCTATAGACTATTTATTTTTTGGTGATACAAAATTTTGATGTAAAAAATGTCAACACTATTCAGGTCTGTTAAGACCTTAGATATGGAACCGATTGGCCTAGAAGTCCCAACCGGTCCGTTTTAAATGTCAAACGGTCCTTGGAGCAGCCATACCCCTTATTTTGCTTATTTTTGTGTGCTATAGTTCACCATCTTTTTTGGTGATCTAGAATTCCGACGTCAAAAATCCCAAAAAATTTCAAGAACATCCGTTAAGACCCTAGCTATGGATGCAGTTGTTCTTGATTGCCAAACCGTCCCATTTTCAAGGTCAAACGATCCCCGTCCGAGCCATACCCCTCATTTGCCAATTTTCTTGTGCTATAGTTCACAATCTTTATTGGTGATCTGGAATTCCGACTTCAAAAATGCCAAAACAATTTATGGACGTTCGTTAGGACCTTAACTTTGGAGACGGTTTGCCCTAACAGCCAAATCGACACATTTTGAAAATCAAACGTGCCTCAAAGCAAGCATACCCCCTATTTTGTCAATTTTGTGTGCTATAATTCACCATTTTTTTGGTGATCCGAAATTTCGACGTCAAAAAAGAAAAAAATACTTATGGTCATCCTTTAATACCTTAGCTTTGTAGCCGGTTGGCTCTGACAGCCAAACTAGCCCATTTTCAATGTCAAACGAGCATCGATGCAGACATATCCCTATTTTGCCAATTTTCGTTTGCTATAGTTCACTATCTTTTTTGGTGATCTAGAATTTCGACATCAGAAATGCCAAAAATTTTCATGGCTGTCCGTTAAGCCCTTAGTTTTGCAGACGATTGGCCGGGACGGCCGAACCGTTGTATTTACAAAGTCAAACGATCCCGGAGAAGGCATACCCACTATTTTTCCAATTTTCGTGTGCTATAGTTCACCATCTTTTTTGGTGATTCGAAACTCCGAAGTGGCCCTGACGGCAAATCTATCCCATTTTCAAGTGAAACGATCCCTGGAGCAGGCATACTCCTTAGTTTGCCGATTTGCGTATGGTATAGTTCACCATCTTTTTTGATGAGCCGAAATTCCAACTTCAAAAAGGCCAAAAAATTTCATTGACGTCCGTTAAAACCTTAGATATGGAGCCGGTTGGCCTTCGCAGCCAAACCGGCCTATTTTAAAGGTCAAACGATTCTCAGAGCAGGCACACCCCTATTTTTCTAATTTTTGTGTTTTATAATTCATAGATTGTTTTGTGATCCAGAATTCCAACGTAAAAAATGCCGAGATTTTTCATCGACACCCGTTAATACCTTTGATATGGTGCCGATTAACCTTGACGGCCAAACCAGCCCATTTTAAAGGTCAAATGATCCCTGGATCAGGCATACCCCCTAATACATTAACTATGGAGCTGGTTGGCCCTGACGGAGAAACAGATCCTTTTTCAAAGTCAAACGAGCTTCAGAGCAGGCATTCCACTCTATTTTGCTGATTTTTGTGATCCAGAATTGCGATGTCAAAAATGCTAAAAAAACCTCATGGACGTCCATGAAGACCTTAATTATGGAGCCGATTGGCCCTAATAGCCAAAGCGGCTCATTTTAAAGCGCAAACGAGCCACGGAGGAGATATACCGCCTATTTTGCCGATTTTCGTGTGCTATAGTTCACCATCTTTATTGGTGATCCAGAATTCCGACATCAAATATGCATAAATTTTTCAAAGACGTTCGTTTAGACCTTATCTATGGAGTTGATTGGCCCTAACGGCCTAACCGGACAATTTTCAAGGTCAAACGATCCTCGAAGCAAGAATACCCTCTATTTTTCCAATTTTCGTGTTCTATAATTCACCATTTTTTTTGTTACCCAGAATTTCGCCGTAAAAAATGCCAAAATATTTTATTGACGTCCGTTAATACCTTAGATATGGAGTTGGTTGGCCCGGGCGGCCAAACCGGTCCATTTTCAAGGCAAACGATCTCCGGAGCAATCATACCCCTTATTTTGCAAATTATCGTGTGCTACAATTCACCTTCTTTTTTGGTGATCCAGAATTTCAACGTCAAAAATGCCAAAATATTTCATGAATATTCGTTAAGCCCTTAGTTTTGGGGACGGTTGGCACTGACGGCCAAATCAGCCCATTTTCAAGGTCAAAAGAGCTCCAGATCAGGCATACCCCTCATTTTGCCCATTTTTGTGTGCTATAGTTCACCATTTTTTTTGGTGATCCAGAATTTGAACGTCAAAATAGTCAAAAAAAATTGTGGACGTCCATTTAGACCTTAGCTATGAAGCCGATTGGCCTTGACAGTTAAATCGGTCCATTTTCAAGTTTAAACGATCCCCACGGCAGGCATACCCCCAATTTTGCCGATTTTCGTTTGCATAGTTCACCATTTTTTTTGGTGATCCGGAATTCCAACTTAAAAAGACCCAAGTTTTTCATCGACGTCTGCTAACACATTAGATATGGATCCAGTTGGCCTTGAAAGCCAAACCGTCCCATTTTAAAGGTTAAATGAGCCTCGGAGAAAGCATAGCCTCCTATTTTAGCGATTTTTCTGTTCTATAGTTCATGGATTTTTTTGTGATCCAGAATTCTGAGGTAAAAAATGCCAAGAATTTTCATCGACGCTCGTTTAGACCTTCAATATTGAGCTGGTTGGCCTTGAGGGCCAAGCCGTCCCATTTTAATGGTCAAAAGAGCCTCAGAGCAGGCATACCCTCTGTTTTACCGATTTTCGTGTGCAATAAAACATGTATTTTTTGGTGATCCAGAATTCCGACATAAAAAATGCTGATATTTTTCATGGATGTCTATTCAGACCTTAGCTATGGAGTCGGTTGTCCTTGATGGCCTAACCGGCCCATTTTCCAGGTGAAACGATCCCCGTAGCAGGCATACCCCTTATTTTGCCGATTTTTGTGTGCTATAGTCCATTTATTGTTTGGTGATCCAGAATTTTGATGTAAAAATGTCAAAACTTTTCAGGAACGTCCGTTAAGACCTTAGATATGGAACCGGTTGGCCTAGAAAGCTTAACCGGCCCATTTTAAAGGTCAAACGGTCCTTGGAGCAGCCATACCCCTTATTTTGCTGATTTTTGTGTGCTATAGTTTACCATTTTTTTTGGTGATCTAGAATTTCGACGTCAAAAATGCCAATTTTTTTCAAGGACATCCGTTAAGACCTTAGATATGGATGCAGTTGTTCCTTACTTCCAAACCGTCCCATTTTCAAGGTCAAACGATCCCCGTAGCAGGCATACCCCTCATTTGCCAATTTTTTTGTGTTATAGTTAACAATCTTTATTGGTGATCTGGAATTCCGACTTCAAAAATACCAAAAAATTCTGTGGACTTTAGTTAGGACCTTAGCTTTGGAGACGGTTTGCCCTGATGGCCAAATCGACCCATTTTCAAAATCAAACGTGCCTCAAATGAAGCATACCCCCTATTTTGTCAATATTTGTGTGCTATAGTTCACCATCTTCTTTGGTGATCCGAAATTTTGACGTCAAAAATATAAAAAAAAACTTATGGTCGTCCTTTAATACCTTAGCTTTGGAGCCGGTTGGCTCTGTTGGCCAAACTAGCCCATTTTCAATGTCAAACGAGCATCGGAACAGGCATATCCCTATTTTGCCAATTTTTGTGTCCTATAGTTCACTATCTTTTTTGGTGATCCAGATTTTCGACATCAAAAATGCCAAAATATTTCATGGACGTCCGTTAAGCCATTAGTTTTGGAGACGATGGGCCACGACGGCCAAACCGTCCTATTTACAAAGTTAAACGATCCCCAGAGAAGGCATACCCACTATTTTTCCAATTTTCGTGCGCTATAGTTCACCGTCCTTTTTGGTGATTCGAAATTCCAAAGTTTAAAATGCCAAATTTTTTAATGGACGTCCGTTAAGACCTTAGCTATGGAGTCGGTTGGACTTGATGGTAAAACTGTCCCATTTTCAAGTCAAACGATCCCTGGAGCAGGCATAATCCCTAGTTTGCTGATTTGCGTATGCTATAGTTCACCATCATTTTTGATAATCCGGAATTCCAACTTCAAAGAGGCCAAAAATTTTCATTGACGTCCGTTAAAACCTTAGATATGGGGCCGGTTGGCCTTGGCAGCCAAACCGGCCCATTTTCAAGGTCAAACGATCCCCGGATCAGGCATACCCCCAAATACCTTAGCTATGGAGCTGGTTGGCCCTGACGGAGAAATCGATCTATTTTCAAAGTCAAACGGGTTCGGAGCAGGCATTCCTCTCTATTTTGCTGATTCTCGTGAGCTATTGTTCATCATTTTTTTTGGTGATCCGGAATTGCGCTGACAAAAATGCTATAAAATTTCATGGACGTCCGTGAAGACCTTAATTATGGAGCCGATTGGCCCTGACGGCCAAACCGGCTCATTTTAAAGGGTAAACGAGCCATGGAGCAAATATACCCCCCTATTTTACCGATTTCCGTGTGCTATAGTTCACCATCTTTATTGGTGATCCAGAATTCCGACATCAAATATGCATAATATTTTCAAGGACGTCCGTTAAGACCTTATCTATGTAGTCGATTGGCCCTAACGACCAAACTGGCCAATTTTCATAGTCAAACGATCCTCGAAGCAAGCATACCCCCTATTTTGAGGATTTCCGTGTTCTATAATTAACCATCTATTTTAGTTACCCAGAATTTCGACGTCAAAAATGCCAAAATATTTCATGGTCGTTCGATAGTACCTTAGATATGGAGTTGGTTGGCCATGACGGCCAAACCGGTCCATTTTCAAGGTCTAACGATCCCCGGAGCAATCATACCCCTATTTTGCAAATTATCGTGTGCTACAATTCACCTTCTCTTTTGGTGATCCAGAATTTCAACGTCAAAAATGCCAAAAAATTTCATGAATGTCTGTTAAGACCTTAGTTTTGGACTTGGCAGCCAAACTGGCCTATTTTAAAGGTCAAACGATTTTCGAAGCAGGGACACCCTTATTTTTCTGATTTTTGTGTTTTTATAGTCCATGGATTGTTTTGTGATCCTAATTCCAAAGTAAAAAATGCCGAGATTTTTCATCGACACCCGTTAATACCTTTGATATGGAGCCGGTTAACCTTGACGGCCAAACCGGCCCATTTTCAAGGTCAAACAATCCCCGAATTAGGCATACCCCCTAATACCTTAGCTATGTAGTTGGTTGGCCCTGACGGAGAAACCGGTCCATTTTCAAAATCAAACGATCATCGGAGCAGGCATTCCCCTCAATTTTGCTGATTTTCATCATCCAAAATTGCGATGTCAAAAATGTAAAAAAAATTCATGGACGTCCTTTAAGACCTTAATTATGGAGCCGATTGGCCCTGACGGCCAAACCGGCTAATTTGAAAGCGCAAACGAGCCACGGAGCAGATATACCCCTATTTTACCGATTTTCGTCTGCTATAGTTCACCATATTTATTGGTGATCCAGAATTTCGACATCAAATATGAATAATTTTTCAAAGACGTTCGTTAAGACCTTATCTATGGAGTTGGTTGGCCCTAACGGCCTAACCGGCAAATTTTCAAGGTCAAATGATCCTCAAAGCAAGCATACCCGCTATTTTGTCGATTGTCGTGTTATATAATTCACCATTTTTTTTGGTTACCCAGAATTTCGACGTCAAAAATGCCAAAATATTTCATGGATGTCCGTTAATACCTTAGATATGGAGTTGGTTGGCCCTGACGGCCAAACCGATCCATTTTCAAGGTAAAAGATCTCCGAAGAAATCATACCCCTTATTTTGCAAATTATCGTGTGCTACAATTCACATTTTTTTTTGGTGATCCATAATTTCAACGTCAAAAATGCCAAAATATTTCATATTTGTCCGATAAGCCCTTAGTTTTGGAGACGATTGGCCCTGACAGCCAAACCAGCCCATTTTCAAGGTAAAAAAAGATCCATAGCAGGCATACCCCCAATTTTGCCCATTTTAGTGTGCCATAGTTCACCATCTTTTTTGGTGATCCGGAATTCAGACGTCAAAAATGTAAAAAAAATTCATGGACGTCCATTAAGACCTTAGATATGAAGCCGGTTGGCCTTGACAGCTAAACCGGTCCATTTTCAAGTTTAAACGATCCCAGAGCAAGCATACCCCCAATTTTGCCGATTTTTGTATGCATAGTTCACTATATTGTTTGGTGATCTGAAATTCCAACTTAAAAAGACCCAAGTTTTTCATCGACGTCTGCTAACACATTAGATATGTATCCAGTTGGCCTTGACAGCCAAACCGTCCCATTTTAAAGGTTAAACGAGACTCGGAGAAAGCATAGCCCCCTATTTTAAAGATTTTTGTGTTCTATAGTCCATAGATTTTTTTGTGATTCAGAATTTCGAGGTAAAAAATGCCGAGAATTTTCATCGACACTCATTTAGACCTTCAATATGGAGCCGGCTGGCCTCGAGGGCCAAACCGTCCCATTTTAATGGTCAAAAGACCCTCGGAGCAGGCATACCCTTTATTTTGCCAATTTTCGTGTGCAATAGGAAAAAATGCTGATATTTTTCATGGAAGTCTGTTCAGACCTTAGCTATGGAGCCGGTTGTCCCTGACGGCCAAACCGGCCCATTTTCCAGGTGAAACGATCCCCGTAGTAGGCATACCCCTTATTTTTCCGATTTTTGTGTGCTATAGTCCATTTATTATTTGGTGATCCAGAATTTCGATGTAAAAAATGTCAACACTTTTCAGGAACGTCCGTTAAGACCTTAGATATGGAACCGGTTGGCCTAAACGGCCCATTTTAAAAGTCAAACGGTCCTTGGAGCAACCATACCCCTTCAATGTGGAGTCGGTTAACCTTGACGGCCAAACTGGCCTATTTTCAAGGTCAAACGATCCCCGGATCAGGCATACCCCTAATACCTTAGCTATGGAGCTAGTTGGCCTTGACGGAGAAGCCAGCCCAATTTCGAAGTCAAACAAGCATCGGAGCAGGCATTCCCCTCTATTTTGCTGATTCTCGTGAGCTATTGTTCATCATTTTTTTTGGTGATCCAGAAAAGCGCTGTCAAAAATGCTAATCAAATTCATGGACGTCTGTGAAGACCTTAATTATGGAGCCGATTGGCCCTAACCGCCAAACACGCTCTTTTTAAAGGTCAAACGAGCCACGGAGCAGATATACCCCCTATTTTGCCGATTTCCGTGTGCTATAGTTCACCATCTTTATTGGTGATCCAGAATTCTGACATCAAATATGCATAATTTTTTCAGAGACGTCCGTTAAGACTTTATCTATGGAGTCAGTTGGCCCAAACGGCCAAATCGGCCAATTTTCAAGGTCAAACGATCCTCGAAGCAAGCATACCCCCTATTTTGAGGATTTTCGTGTTCTATAATTAACCATCTATTTTGGTTACCCGGTATTTCAATGTCAAGAATGCCAAAATATTTCATGGCGTCTGTTAATACCTTAGATATGGAGATGGTTGGCCCTGACTGCTAAACCGGTCCATTTTCAAGGTCAAACGATCTCCGGAGCAATCATACCCCCTATTTTGCAAATTATCGTGTGCTACAATTCACCTTCTTTTTTGGTGATCCAAAATTTCAACATCAAAAATGCCAAAATATTCCATGGATGTCCGTTAAGCCCTTAGATTTGGAGACGATTGGCCTTGACAGCCAAAGCAGCCCATTTTCAAGGTCAAAAGAGATCCAGAGCTTGCATACCCCCCATTTTGCCCATTTTAGTGTGCTATTGTTCACCATCTTTTTTGGTGATCCAAAATTCGGACGTCAAAATTGTCAAAAAATTTTGTGGACGTCCATTAAGACCTTAGCTATGAAGCCGGTTGGCCTTGACAGCTAAACCGGTCCATTTTCTAGGTGAAACGATCCCCAGAGCAGCCATACCCCCAATTTTGCCGATTTTCGTATGCTATAGTTCACCATCTTTTTTGGTGATCCGAAATTCCAACTTAAAAAGGCACAAGTTTTTCATCGACGACTGCTAACATATTAGATATGGAGCTAGTTGTCCTTGACAGCCTAATCGGCCCATTTTAAAGGTTAAACGAGCCTCGGGGAACACATAGCCCCCTATTTTAAAGATTTTTGTGTTCCATAGTCCATGTATGTTTTTGTGATCCAGAATTCCGAGGTAAAAAATGTCGAGAATTTTCATCGACGCTCGTTTAGACTTTCAATATGGAGTCGGTTGGCCTTGAGGGCCAAACCGGCCCATTTTAATGGTCAAAAGAGCCTCGGAGCAGGCATACCCTCTATTTTTCCAATTTTCGTGTGCAATAGTCAATGTATTTTTGGTGATCCAGAATTCCAATGTCAAAAATGCTGAGATTTTTCATGCACGTCTATTCAAACCTTAGCTATGGAGCCTATTGGCCCTGACGGCCAAACCGGCCCATTTTCAAGGTGAAACGATCCCCAGAGCAGGCATACCTCTTATTTTACCAATTTTCATGTGCTATAGTCCATTTATTTTTTGGTGATCCAGAATTTCGATGTAAAAAATGTCAAAACTTTTCAGGAACGTCTGTTAAGACCTTAGATATGGAATCGATTGGCCTAGACAGCCTAACCGGCCCATTTTAAAGGTCTAACGGTTCTTGGAGCAGCCATACCCCTTATTTTGTTGATTTTTGTGTGCTATTGTTCACTATCTTTTTTGGTGATCTAGAATTCCGACATCAAAAATGCCAAAATATTTCAAGGACATCCGTTAAGACCCTAGCTATGGATGCAGTTGTTCCTAACTGCAAACCGTCCCATTTTCAAGGTCAAACGACCCCCATAGCAGGCATACCCCTCAGTTGCCAATTTTTTTTGCTATAGTTCACCATCTTTTTTGGTGATCCGGAATTTCGACGTCAAAAATGCAAAAAAAACTTATGGTCGTCCTTTAATACCTTAGTTTTGTAGGCGATTGGCTATGACGTCCAAACCAGCCCATTTTCAATGTCAAACGAGCATCGGAGCAGACATATCCCTATTTTGCCAATTTTCGTCTGCTATAATTCACTATCTTTTTTGGTGATCCAGAATTTCGACATCAGAAATGCCAAAAAATTTCATGGACCGTTAAGCCCTTAGTTTTGGAGAAGGTTGGCCAGGATGGCCAAACCGTCGTATTTACAAAGTCAAACGATCCCCGGAGAAGGCATACCCACTATTTTTCCAATTTTTGTGCGCTATAGTTCACCATCTTTTTTGGTGATTCAAAATTTCAAAGTTAAAAATGCCGAAATTTTTCATGGACGTCCATTAAGACCTTAGCTATGGAGCCGGTTGGCCCTGACGGTAAAACTATCCCATTTTCAAGTCAAACGATCCCTGGAGCAGGCATACTCCCTAGTTTGCCGATTTGCGTATGCTATAGTTCACCATTTTTTTTGATGATCTAGAATTCCAACTTCAAAATGGTCAAAAAATTTCATTGATGTCCGTGAAAACCTTAGATATGGAGCCGGTTGGCCTTGGCAGCTAAACCGGCCTATTTTAAAGGTCAAACGATTCTCGGAGCTGGCACACCCCTATTTTTCTGATTTTTGTGTTTTATAGTCCATGGATTGTTTTGTGATCCAGAATTCTGACGTAAAAAATGCATAGATTTTTCATCGACAATCGTTAATACCTTTGATATGGAGACGGTTAACCTTGACGGCCAAACCGGCCCATTTTCAAGGTCAAATGATTTCCGGATCAGGCATACCCCCTAATACCTTATATATGGTGATGGTTGGCCCAGACGGAGAAACCGACCCATTTTCAAAGTCAAACAAGCTTCGTAGCAAGCATTCCCCTCTATTTTGCAGATTTTTGTGAGATATTGTTCACCATCTTTTTTGGTGATCCAGAATTGCGAGGTCAAAAATGCTAAAAAATCTCATGGATGTCCGTGAAGACCTTAATTATGGAGCCGATTGGCCATGACGGCCAAACCGGCTCATTTTAAAGGGCAAACGAGCCACGGAGCAGATATACCCCCATATTTTGCCGATTTCTGTGTGCTATAGTTCACCATCTTTATTGCTGATCCAGAATTCCGACATCAAATATGCATAATTTTTTCAAGGACGTCCGTTAAGACCTTATCTATGGAATCGATTGACCCTAATGACCAAACTGGCCAATTTTCAAGTTCAAACGATACTTGAAGCAAGCTTACCACCTATTTTGCCGATTTTCGTGTTCTATATTTCACCATCTTTTTTTATTACCCGGAATTTCGACGTCAAAAATGCCAAAATCTTTCATGGACGTCTGTTAATACCTTAGATATGGAGCTGGTTGGCCCTGACGGCCAAACCGGTCCATATTCAAGGCAAACGATTCCGGAGCAATCATACCCCTTATTTTGCAAATTATCTTGTGCTACAATTCACCTTCATTTTTGGTGATCCAGAATTTCAACGTCAAAAATGCCAAAATATTTTATGGATCCCCGTTAAGCCCTTAGTTTTGGAGACGATTGGCCCTGACGGCCAAACCAGCCCATTTTCAAGGTCAAAAGAGCTCTAGAGCAGGCATACCCCCCATTATGCCCATTTTAGTGTGCTATAGTTCACCATATTTTTTGGTGATCCGGAATTCGGACGTCAGAAATGTCAAAATTATTCATGGACGTCCATTAAGACTTTAGTTATGAAGCCGGTTGGCCTTGAAAGATAAACCGGTCCATTTTCTAGGTTAAATGATCCCCAGAGCAGGCATACCCCCAATTTTTCCAATTTTCGTATTCTATAGTTTACCATCTTTTTTGGTGATCCGAAATTCCAACTTAAAAAGACCAAAGTTATTCATCGACGTTTGCTTACACATTAGATATGGAGCCAGTTGGCCTTGACAGCCAAACCGACCCATTTTAAAGGTTAAACGAGCCTCGAAGTAAGCATAGCCCCATATTTTAAAGAGTTTCGTGTTCTATAGTCCATGGATTTTTTTTTATCCATAATTTCAAGGGAAAAAATGCTGAAAATTTTCATCGACGCTCGTTTAGACCTTCAATATGGAGCCGGTTGGCCTCGAGGGCCAAACCGTCCCATTTTAATTGTCAAAAGAGTCTCGGAGCAGGCATAACCTCTGTTTTGCCGATTTTCGTGTGCAATAGTCAATGTCTTTTTTGGTGATCCTGAATTTCGACGTCAAAAATACTGAGATTTTTCATGGACGTCTATACAGACCTTAGCTATGGAGATGGTTGGCCCTGACGGCCAAACCGGCCCATTTTGAAGGTGAAACGATTCCCGAAGCAGGCTAACCCCTTATTTTGCCGATTTTCGTGTGCTATAGTCCATTTATTTTTTGGTGATCCAGAATTTTGATGTAAAAAATGTCAAAACTTTTCAGGAACGTCCGTTAAGACCTTAGATAATGGAACAGGTTGGCCTAGATGGCCTAACCGGCCCATTTTAAAGGTCAAACGGTCCTTGGAGCAGCCATTCCCCTTATTTTGTTGATTTTTGTGTGCTATAGTTCACCATCTTTTTTGGTGATCTAGAATTCAGATGTCAAAAATGCCAAAAATTTCATGGACGTCTGTTAAGACTTTAGCTATGAAGCCGGTTGGCCTTGACAGCTAAACCGGCCCATTTTCAAGGTTAAACGATCACCAGAGCAGGCATACCCCCAATTTTGCCGATTTTCTTATGCTATAGTTCACCATTTTTTTTGGTGATCCGAAATTCCAACTTAAAAAGACCCAAGTTTTTCATCAACGTCTGCTAATACATTAGATATGGAGCCAGTTGGCCTTGACAGCCAAACCGGCCCATTTTAAAGGTTAAACGAGCCTCGAAGTAAGCATAGCCCCATATTTTAAAGATTTTCATGTTCTATAGTCCATGGATTATTTTTTTATCCATAATTTTAAGGGAACAAATGCTGAAAATTTTCATCGACGCTCGTTTAGACTTTCAATATGGAGTCGGTTGGCCTGAGGGCCAAACCGTCCCATTTTAATGGTCAAAAGAGCCTCGGAGCGGGCATACCCTCTGTTTTGCCGATTTTCGTGTGCAATAGTCTATATATTTTTTGGTGATCCAGAATTCCGACGTCAAAAATGCTGAAATTTTTCATGGACGTCTGTTCAGACCTTAGCTATGGAGCCTGTTGGCCCTGACGGCCAAACCGGCCCATTTTCAAGGTGAAACAATCCCCAGAGCAGGCATACCCCTTATTTTGCCGATTTTCATGTGTTATAGTCCATTTATTTTTTGGTGATCCAGAATTTCAATGTAAAAATGTCAAAACTTTTCACGAACGTCCGTTAAGACCTTTTATATGGAGCCGATTGGCCTAGACGACCTAATCGGCCCATTTTAAAGGTCAAACGGTCCTTGTAGAAGCCATACCCCTTATTTTGCTGATTTTTGAGTGCTATAGGTTCCCCATCTATTTTGGTGATGTAGAATTCAGACGTCAAAATTGCCGAAAGTCTTCAAGGACATCCGTTAAGACCTTAGCTATGGATGCAGTTGTTCCTGACTGCCAAACCGTCCCATTTTCAAGGTCAAACGATCCTCGTAGCAGGCATACCCCTTATTTGCCAATTTTCTTGTGGTATAGTTCACAATCTTTATTGGTGATCTGGAATTCTGACTTCAAAAATGCAAAAAAAAATTATGGACATTCGTTAGGACCTTAGCTTTGGATACGGTTTGCCCCGACGGCCAAATCGACCCATTTTCTAAATCAAACGTGCCTCGGAGCAAGCATACCCCCTATTTTGTCAATTTTGTGTGCTATAGTTCACCATCTTTTTTGGTGATCCGGAATTTCGACATTTAAAATGCAAAAAAAACTATGGTTGTCCTTTAATACCTTTGCTTTTGAGCCAGTTGGCTCTGATGGCCAAAGCAGCCCATTTTCAATGTCAAACGAGTATCGGAGCAAGCGTATCCCTATTTTGCCAATTTTCGTGCGCTATAGTTCACTATCTTTTTTGGTGATCCAGAATTTCGACATCAAAAATGCCAAAAAATTTCATGGACGTCCGTTAAGCCCTTAGTTTTGGAGACGGTTGGCCATGACGGCCAAACCGTCCTATTTACAAAGTCAAACGATCCCCGGAGAAGACATACCCACTATTTTTTCAATTTTCGTGTGCTATAGTTCACCATCTTTTTTGGTGATTCGAAATTTCAAAGTTAAAAATGCCGAAATATTTCATGGACGTCCGTTAAGACCTTAGCTATGGAGTCGAGTGGCCCTGACGGCAAAACTATCCCATTTTCAAGTCAAACGATCCCTGGAGCAGGCATACTCTCTATTTTGGCGATTTGCGTATGCTATAGTTCACCATCTTTTTTGATGATCCAGAATTCCAACTTCAAAAAGGCCAAAAATTTTCATTGACGTCCGTTAAAACCTTAGATATGAAGTCGGTTGGCCTTGGCAACCAAACCGACCTATTTTAAAGGTCAAACGATTCTTGGAGCAGTCAAACCCCTATTTTTCTGATTTTTGTGTTTTATATTCCATGGATTATTTTGTGATTCAGAATTCCGACGTAAAAAATGGCGAGATTTTTCATCGACACCCGTTAATACCTTTTATCTAGAGCCGGTTAACCTTGACTGCCAAACCGGCCCATTTTCAAGGTCAACCGATCCCCGGATCAGGCATACCCCTAATACCTTAGCTATGGAGTTGGTTGGTCCTGAAGGAGAAACCAACACATTTTCAAAGTCAAACGAGCTTCGAAGCATTCACTCCCCTCTATTTTGCTGATTTTCGTGAGCTATTGTTCACCATTTTTTTGGTGATCCCGAATTGCGATGTCAAAAATGCTAACAAATTTCATGGACGTCCGTGAAAACATTAATTATGGAGTCGATTGGCCCTGACGGCCAAACCGACCCATTTTAAGGGTCAAACGAGCCACGGAGAAGATATACCCCTTATTTTGCCGATTTCCGTGTGTTATAGTTCATCATCTTTATTGGTGATCCAGAATTCCGACGTCAAATATGCATAATTTTTTTAGGGACGTCCGTTAAGACCTTATCTATAGAGTCGTTTGGCCCTAACTGCCAAACCGGCCAATTTTCAAGGTCAAACAATTCTCGAAGCAAACATACCCCCTATTTTGAGGATTTTCGTGTTCTAATATTCACCATCTATTTTGGTTACCCTGAATTTTGACGTCAAAAAAGCCAAAATATTTCATTGACGTCCGTTAATACCTTATATATGGAGCTGGTTGGCCCTGACGGCCAAACCGGTCCATTTTCAAGGTCAAACGATCTCCAGAGCAATCATACCCCTATTTTGCAGGTTATCGTGTGCTACAATTCACCTTCTTTTTTGGTGATCCGGAATTTCATTGTCAAAAATGCCAAAATATTTCATGGATGTCCGTTAAGCCCTTAGTTTTGGAGACGATTGGCCCTGACGGCCATACCAGCCCATTTTCGAGGTCAAAAGAGATCCAGAGCAGGCACCCCCCCCCCCATTTTGCCCATTTTAGTGTGCTATAGTTCACCATCTTTTTTGGTGATCCGGAATTCGGACGTCAAAAATTTTCATGGACGTCCATTAAGACTTTATCTATGAAGCCTTGATAGCTAAACCGGTCCATTTTCAAGGTGAAATGATCCCCAGAGCAGCCATACCCCCAATTTTGCCAATTTTCGGATGCTATAGTTCACCATTTTTTTTGGTGATCCGGAATTCCAACTTAAAAAGACCTAAGTTTTTCACCGACGTCTGCTAACACATTAGATCTGGAATTTCAACGTCAAAAATGCCAAAATATTTCATATTTGTCCGATAAGCCCTTAGTTTTGGAGATGATTGGCCCTGACAGCCAAACCAGCCCATTTTCAAGGTCAAAAAAGATCCATAGCAGGCATACCCCTAATTTTGCCCATTTTAGTGTGCCATAGTTCACCATCTTTTTTGGTGATCCGGAATTCAGACGTAAAAAATGTAAAAAAATTTCATGGACGTCCATTAAGACTTTATCTATGAAGCCAGTTGGCCTTGACAGCTAAACCGGTCCATTTTCTAGGTTAAACGATCCCTTCAGCAGGCATACCCCCAATTTTGCCGATTTTCGTATGCTATAGTTCACCATCTTTTTTGGTGATCCGGAATTCCAACTTAAAAAGACCCAAGTTTTTCATCGACGTTTGCTAACACATTAGATATGGAGCCAGTTGGCCTTGACAGCCATACCAGCCCATTTTAAAGGTTAAACGAGCCTCGGAGCAAGCATAGCCCCCTATTTTAAAGATTTTCCTGTTCTATAGTCCATGGATTTTTTTGTGATCTAGAATTCCGAGGTAAAAAATGTCGAAAATTTTCATCGACGCACATTTAGACCTTTAATATGGAGCCGATTGGCCTTGAAGGCCAAACCAGCCCATTTTAATGGTCAAAAGAGCCTCGGAGCAGGCACACCCTCTGTTTTTTCAATTTTCGTGAGCAATAGTCCATGTATTTTTTGGAGATCCAGAATTACGATGCAAAAAAAGTTGAGATTTTTCATGGAAGTCTGTTCAGACCTTAGCTATGGAGCCGGTTGGCCCTGATGTCCAAACCGGTCTATATTCAAGGTGAAACGATCCCCGGAGCAGGCATTCCTCTTATTTTGCCGATTTTTGTGTCCTATAGTCCATTTATTTTTTGGTGATCCAGAATTTGAATGTAAAAAATATCAAAACTTTTCACGAACGTCCGTTAAGACCTTAGATAAGGAACTGGTTGGCCTTGACGGCCTAACTGGCCCATTTTAAAGGTCAAACAGTCCTTGGAGCAGCCATACCCCTTATTTTGCTGATTTTTGTGTGCTATAGTTCACCATCTTTTTTGGTGATGTAGAATTCCGACTTCAAAAATGCCGAAAGGTTTCAAGGACATCCGTTAAGACCTTAGCTATGGATGCAGTTGTTCCTGAATACTAAACCATCCCATTTTCAAGGTCAAACGATCCCCGTACCAGGCATACCCCTCATTTGCCAATTTTCTTGTGCTATACTTCACAATCTTTATTGGTGATCTCGAATTCCGACTTCAAAAATGCCAAATTTTTTTAGGGACGTTCGTTAGAACCTTAGCTTTGGAGATGGTTTGCCCTGACGGCCAAATCGACCCATTTTCAAAATCAAACGTGCCTCGGAGCAAGCTTACCCCCCTATTTTGTCAATTTTTGTGTGCTATAGTTCTCCATCTTTTTTGGTGATCCAGAATTTTGACGTCAAAAATGCAAACAAAACTTATGGCCGTCCTTTAATACCTTAGCTTTGGAACCGGTTGGCTTTGACGGCCAAACCAGCCCATTTTCAATGTCAAAAGAGCATCGGAGCAAGCATATCCCTATTTTGCCAATTTTCGTGTGCTATAGTTCACTATCTTTTTTGGTGATCCAGAATTTCGAGATAAAAAATGTCAAAATTTTTCATGGACGTCCGTTAAGCCCTTAGGTTTGGAGACGGTTGGCCATTACGGTCAAACCGTCCTATTTACAAAATCAAACGATCCCCGGAGAAGGCATACCCACTATTTTTCCAATTTTCGTGTGCTATAGTTCACCATCTTTTTTGGTGATACGAAATTCCGAAGTTAAAAATGCCAAAATTTTTCATGGACGTCCATTTAGACCTTAGCTATGGAGCCGGTCGGCCCTGATGGCAAAACTGTCCCATTTTCAAGTCAAACGATCCCTGGAGCAGGAAAACTCCTTATTTTGCCAATTTTTGTATGCTATAGTTCCCTATCTTTTTTGATGATCCGGAATTCCAACTTCAAAAAAGCCAAAGATTTTCATTGACGTCCGTTAAAACTTAGATATGGAGCCGGTTGGCCTTGGCAACCAAATCGGCCTATTTTAAAGGACAAACGATTCTCGGAGCAGGCACACCCCTATTTTTCTGATTTTTGTGTTTTATAATCCATGGATTGTTTTGTGATCCAGAATTCCGACGTAAAAAATGCCGAGATTTTTCATCGACAATCATTAAGACCTTTGATATGGAGCCGGTTAACCTTGACGGCAAAACCGACCCATTTTCAAGGTCAAACGATCCCTGGATCAGGCATACCCCCAAATACCTTAGCTATGGAGCTGGTTGGCCCTGACAGAGAAACCGGCCCATTTTCAAAGTCAAACGAGCTTCGGAGCAGGCATTCCCCTCTATTTTGCTGATTTTCCTGAGATATTGTTCACCATCTTTTTTGGTGATCCGGAATTGTGATGTCAAAAATGCTAATAAAATTTCATGGACGTCCGTGAAAACCTTAATTATGGAGCCGACTGGCCCTGACGGCCAAACCGGCTCATTTTTAAGGGCAAACAAGCCACGAAGCAAATATACCGCCTATTTTGCCAATTTAGGTGTGCTATAGTTCACTATCTTTATTGGTGATCCAGAAATTTGACATCAAATATGCATAATTTTTTTAGGGACGTCCGTTCTGACCTTATCTATGGAGTCTGTTGGCCCTAACGGCCAAACCGGCTAATTTTCAAAGTCAAACGATCCTCGAAGCAAGCATACCCCCTATTTTGAGGATTTTCGTGTTCTATAATTCACCATCTATTTTGGTTACCCAGAATTTCGACGTCAAAAATACCAAAATATTTCATGGACGTCCGTTAATACCTTAGATATGGAGCTGGTTGGCCCTTACGGCCAAACCGGTCCATTTTCAGGGTTAAACAATCTCTGGAGCAATCATACCCCCTATTTTGCAAATTATCATGTGCTACAACTCACTTTCTTTTTTAATGATCCAGAATTTCAACGTCAAAAATGCCAAAATATTTCATGGATGTCCGTTAAGCCCTTAGTTTTGGAAATGATTGGCCCTGACGGCCAAACCAACCCATTTTCAAGGTCAAAAGAGATCCAGAGCAGGCATACCCCCATTTTGCCTATTTTTGTGTGCTACAGTTCACCATATTTTTTGGTGATTCGGAATTCGGACGTCAAAAATGTCAAAAAATTTCATGGACGTCCTTTAAGACTTTATCTATGAAGCCGGTTGGCCTTGACAGCTAAACCAGTCCATTTTAAAGGGTAAACGATCCCAGAGCAGGCATACCCCCAATTTTGCCGATTTTTGTATGCTATAGTTCTCCATCTTTTTTGGTGATCTGGAATTCCAACTTAAAAAGACCCAAGTTTTTCATCGACGTCTGCTAACACATTAGATGTGGAGCCAGTTGGCCTTGATAGCCAAACCGGCCCATTTTAAAGGTTAAACGAGCCTCGAAGTAAGCATAGCCCCATATTTTAAAGATTTTCGTGTTGTATAGTCCATGTATTTTTTTGTGATCCAGAATTCCGAGGTAAAGAATGCTGAGAATTTCCATCGACGCTCGTTTAGACCTTCAATATGGAGTCGGTTGGCCTTAAGGGCCAAACCGTCCCATTTTAATGGTCAAAAGATCCTCGGAGCAGGCATACCCTCTGTTTTGCCGATTTTTGTGTGCAATAGTCCATGTATTTTTTGGTGATCCAGAATTCAGACGTTAAAAATGCTGAAATTTTTCATGGACGTGTGTTCGGACCTTAGTTATGCATCCGATTGGCCCTGACGGCCATACCGGCCCATTTTCAAGGTAAAACGATCACCAGAGCAGGCATACCCCTTATTTTGCCTATTTTCGTGTGCTATAGTCCATTTATTTTTTGGTGATCCATAATTTCGATGTAAAAAATGTCAAAACTTTTGAGGAACGTCCGTTAAGACCTTAGCTATGGAACCGGCTGGCCTACACGGCCTACCCAGCCCATTTTAAATGTCAAACGGTCCTTGGAGCATCCATACCCCTTATATAGCTGATTTTTCTGTGCTATAGTTCACCATCTTTTTTGATGATCTAGAATTCCGATGTCAAAAATACCAAAATTTTTCAAGGACATTCGTTAAGACCTTAGCTATGGATGCAGTTGTTCCTGACTGCCAAACCTTCCCATTTTCAAGGTCAAACGATCCCCATAGCAGGCATACCCCTCAATTGCCAATTTTCTTGTGCTATAGTTTACAATTTTTATTGGTGATATGGAATTCCGACTTCAAAAATGCCAAAAAACATTATGGACATTCGTTAGGACCTTAACTTTGGATATGGTTTGCCCTGACGGCCAAATCGATCCACTTTCAAAAATCAAACGTGCCTCGGAGCAAGCATACCCCCTATTTTGTCAATTTTTGTGTGCTATAGTTCATCATCATTTTTGGTGATCCGGAATTTCGACGCTAAAAATGCAAAAACAACTTATGGTTGTCCTTTAATACTTTAGCTTTGGAGCCGGTTGGCTCTGACGTCCAAACCAGCCCATTTTCGTGTGCTATAGTTCACTATCTTTTTTGGTGATTCGAAAATCCGAAGTTAAAAATGGCAAAAATTTTCATGGACGTCCGTTAAGATCTGAGCTATGGAGTCGGTTGGCCCTGACGGCAAAATTATCCCAGTTTCAAGTTAAACGATCCCTGGAGCAGGCATACTCCCTAGTTTGCCGATTTGCGTATGCTATAGTTCATTATCTTTTTTTATGATCCGGAATTCCGACTTCAAAATAACCTAAAATTTTCATTGACGTCCGTTAAAACCTTAGATATGGAGCCGGTTGGACTTGGCAGCCAAACCGGCCTATTTTAAAGGTCAAACGATTCTCGGAGCAGCACACCCCTATTTTTCTGATTTTTGTGTTTTATAGTCCATGGATTGTTTTGTGATCCAAAATTCCGACTTTAAAAATGCCGAGATTTTTCATCGACAACCGTTAATACCTTTGATATGGAGCCGGTTAACCATGACGGCCAAACCGGCCAATTTTCAAGGTCAAACGATGCTCGGATCAGGCATACCCCCTAATACCTTAGTTGTGGAGCTGGTTGGCCCAGACGGAGAAGCCAACCCATTTTCAAAGTCAAACAAGCATCGGAGCAGGCATTCCCCTCTATTTTGCTGATTTTCGTGAGCTATTGTTCATCATTTTTTTTGGTGATCCAGAATTGCGCTGTAAAAAATGCTAAAAAATTTCATGGATGTCCGTGAAGACCTTAATTATGGAGCCGATTGGCCTTGACGGCCAAACCGGTCCATTTTAAAGGCCAAACGAGCCACGGAGCAGATATACCCCCTTATTTTGCCGATTTCCGTGTGCTATAGTTCACCATCTTTATTGGTGATCCAGGATTCCGACATCAAATATGCATAATATTTTCAGGGACATCCGTTAAGACATTATCTATGGAGTAGATTAGCCCTAACGCCCAAACCGGCCAATTTTCAAGGTCAAACGATCCTCGAAGCAAGCATACCCCTATTTTTCCGATTTTCGTGTTATATAATTCACCATCTTTTTTGGTTACCCAGAATTTCGACGTCAAAAATACCAAAAAAATTTATGGACGTTCGTTAAGCCCTTAGTTTAGGAGACGATTGGCCCTGACGGCCAAATCAGCCCATTTTCAAGGTCAAAAGAGCTCCAGAGCAGGCATACCCCCCATTTTGCCTATTTTAGTGTGCTATAGTTACCATCTTTTTTGGTGATTCAGAATTCGGACGTCAAAAATGTCAAAAAATTTCATGGACGTCCATTAAGACTTTAGCTATGAAGCCGGTTGACCTTGACAGCTAAACCGGTCCATTTTCAAGGTTAAACGATCCCAGAGCAGGCATACCCCCAATTTTGCCAATTTTCGTATGCTATAGTTCACCATCTTTTTTGGTGATCCAGAATTCAAACTTAAAAAGACCTAAGTTTTTCATCGACGTCTGCTAACACATTAGATATGGAGCCAGTTGGCCTTGACAGCCAAACCGGCCCATTTTAAAGGTTAAACGAGCCTCGGAGCAAGCATAGCCCCCTATTTTAAAGATTTTAGTGTTCTATAGTCCATGAATTTTTTTGTGATCCATAATTCTGAGGTAAAAAATGCCGAGAATTTTCATTGACGCTCGTTTAGACCTTCAATATGGAGCCAGTTGGCCTTGAGGGCCAAACCAGCCCATTTTAATGCTCAAAAGAGCCTCGGAGAAGGCATACCCTCTGTTTTGCCGATTTTCGTTTGCAATAGTCAATGTATTTTCTGGTGATCAGAATTCCAACGTAAAAAATGCTAAGATTTTTCATGGACGTCTATTCAGACCTTAGCTATGGAGTCGGTTGGCCCTGACGGCCAAACCGGCCCATTTTAAAGGTGAAACGATCTCCGGAGCAGGCATACGTCTTATTTTGCCTATCTTTTTGTACTATAGTCTATTTATTTTTTGCTGATCCAGAATTTCGATGTAAAAAATGTCAAAACTTTTCAGGAACGTCTGTTAAGACCTTAGATATGGAACCGATTGGCCTAGACGGCCTAATCGGCCCATTTTAAAGGTCAAACGGTCCTTGGAGCAGCCACACCCCTTATTTTGTTGATTTTTGTGTGCTATAATTCATCATATTTTTTGGTAACCTAGAATTCTGAAATCAAAAATGCCAGAATTTTTCAAGGACATCCGTTTAGACCTTAGTTATGGATGCAGTTGTTCCTGACTGCCAAACCGTCCCATTTTCAAGGTCAAACGATCCCCGTAGCAGGCATACCCCTTATTTGCCAATTTTCTTGTGCTATAGTTCGCAATCTTTATTGGTGATCTGGAATTCCGACTTCAAAAATGCCAAAAACTTATATGGACGTTCGTTAGGACCTTAGCTTTGGATACAGTTTTCCCTGATGGTCAAATCGACCCATTTTCTAAATCAAACGTGCCTCGGAGCAAGCATACCCCCTATTTTGTCAATTTTTGTGTGCTATAGTTCACCATCTTTTTTGGTGATCCGGAATTTCGACGTTAAAAATGCAAAAAAACCCTATGGTCGTCCTTTAATACCTTAGATTTGGAGCAGGTTGGCTCTGATGGCCAAACTAGCCCATTTTCAATGTCAAACGAGCATCGAAGCAGGCATATCCCTATTTTGCCAATTTTCGTATGCTACAGTTCACTATCTTTTTTAGTGATCCAGAATTTCGACATAAAAAATGCCAAAAAATTTCATGGACGTCCGTTAAGCCCATAGTTTTGGAGACGTTTGGCCATGACGGCCAAACCGTCTTATTTACAAAGTCAAACAATCCCCGGAGAAGACATACCCACAATTTTTTTAATTTTCGTGTGCTATAGTTCACCATCTTTTTTGGTGATTCGAAGTTCTGAAGTTAAATATGCCGAATTTTTTATGGACGTCATTTAAGACTTTAGCTATGGAGCCGATTGGCCCTGACGGCAAAGCTGTCTCATTTTGAAGTCAAACGATCCCTGGAGCAGGCATACTCACTATTTGGCCGATTTGCGTATGCTATAGTTCACCATCTTTTTTGATGATCCGGAATTCCAACTTCAAAAAGGCTAAAAATTTTCAGACGTCCGTTAAAATCTTAGATGTGGAGCCGGTTGGCCTTGGCAGCCAAACCGGCCTATTTTAAAGGTCAAACGATTCTCGAAGCAGACATACCCTTATTTTTCTGATTTTTGTGTTTTATAGTCCATGGATTGTTTTGTGATCCAGAATTCCGACGTAAAAAATGCCGAGATTTTTCATCGACGCCCGTTAAGACCTTTGATATGGAGCCGGTTAACCTTGACAGCCAAACCGGCCCATTTCAAGGTCAAATGATCCTCGGATCAGGCATACCCCCCTAATACCATAGCGATGGAGTTGGTTGGTCCTGAAGGAGAAACCAACCCATTTTCAAAGTAAAGCGACCTTCGGAGCAGGCATTCCCCTCTATTTTGCTGATTTTCGTGAGCTATTGTTCACCATATTTTTTGGTGATCCCGAATTGCGATATCAAAAATGTTAAAAAATTTCATGGACGTCCTTGAAGACCTAAGTTATGGATCCAATAGGCCCTGACGGCCAAACCGACCCACTTTAAAGGTCAAACGAGCCACGGAGCAGATATACCCCCTTTTTTTGCCGATTTTTGTGTGCTATAGTTCATCATCTTTATTGGTGATCCAGAATTCCGACATCAAATATTCATAATTTTTTCAGGGACGTCCGTTAATACCTTATCTATGGAGTCGGTTGTCCGTAAAGGCCAAACTGGCCAATTTTCAAGGTCAAACGATCCTCGAAGTAAGCATACCCCTATTTTGAGGATTTTCGTGTTCTACAATTCACCATCTATTTTGGTTACCCGGAATTCAACGTCAAAAATACCAAAATATTACATGGAGGTCTGTTAATACCTTAGATATGGAACTGGTTGTCCCTGACGGCCAAACCTGTCCATTTTCAAGGTCAAACAATCTCCGGAGCAATCATACCCCCTATTTTGCAGGTTATCGTGTGCTACAATTCACCTTTTTTTTTGGTGATCCGGAATTTCAACATAAAAAATGCCAAAATATTTCATGGATGTTCGTTAAGACCTTAGTTTTGGAGACGATTGGCCCTGACGGCCAAACCATCCCATTTTCATGGTCAAA